>VXAX01002455.1:4009-23917 GCA_013399835.1 Leptocoma aspasia
TTTTTTTCAGCAGAGAGCAATCAGAATCATGGAATGGTTTGGGATCTCAGAGCCCATCCCGTTCCATCCCTGTGCAGGGACACCTTCCCCATCCAGCCTGACCTTGGAAAATGCCAGGGATTTGGCAGCCACAGAATTCCTGCCCCCCTGAACATCTTCCTGCCTCTGTTTCCCAGGTGGAAAAGGCTCCTCCTCACACGTTCCTCAGGTTTTCCAGGAATGGCCCTTACATGGAAACAGGGGAAAAAATTCCTCCAGCTCTGCCCTGTGTCAAAGACTCCACCTCATTTCTTTAGGAAAAACCCCACATTTGTGTTAAAAGCTGCAGCTGCCATTATTTCATTTAATTGATGCCCTCAGGGGCTCCGGGCTGGGCTGAAATTGGATTTTTTTCCAGCAGGGCTGGTGAGGTAAAGGTGCAATTAAAGCAGGAGGGGCTGGTGCAGCCTCCCAGAAACCAGAGCTGGAGGGGCTGGAGCAGGGAAGGGAAAGGAGCACCTGGAGAGGCTGAGGGAGCTGGGAAAGGAGGGACTCAACAGCCCTGGGAGGTGGCACTTGGGGACAGGGGCAGTGCTGGCCTTGGCAGAGCTGGGGATGCTTGGACTCGGTGACCTTGGAGGGTTTTTCCAGCCTGAACCATTCCATGATCCCGTTAGCCAGGGGCAGAGTTGGGGCTCTCCCACACCCCACGTGGGCTCTGGGCACCTCCTTGCCACCCCAATAAAATAAAACCCCTGCACGAGGGGCTGGCAGTCCATCAATGGCTGCTTCAAAAAACCCCACTTCAAATAACACCACCTTAAATAATATCACCTTAAATAACATCACCTTAAATAATATCACCTTAAATAACATCACCTTAAATAACACCACCTTAAATAACACCACCTTAAATAACATCACCTTAAATAACATCACCTTAAATAACACCACCTTAAATAATATCACCTTAAATAACATCACCTTAAATAATATCACCTTAAATAACATCACCTTAAATAACATCACCTTAAATAACACCACCTTAAATAACATCACCTTAAATAACACCAGTTCAAAAAATATCACCTTAAATAATATCCCCTTAAATAATATAACTTCAAAAAAATATCACTTTAAAAAATATCACTTCAAAAATTATCACCTTAAGTAACACCACCTTAAAGGATATCACTTTAAATAATATCCCCTTAAATAAATAATATCACTTCAAAAAAATATCACTTTAAGTAACACCACCTTAAATAACATCACCTTAAGTAATGCCACCTTAAATGATATCACTTTAAATAATATCATTTTTTAAAATACCACTTTCAATAACGTTTTGTCCCCCTTGGCAGGGCCCCTGGCTCAGGCCAGTGCCAGGGCAGAGCAGCCAGAGTGCTGCTGCAGGAGGGAGGCAGCAGAGGCTGCTCTGAGCCCCCAGCATCCCCTCGGATCCCCCTCCCCAAACTGTGCAAACCCTTTGGAGCTGAAGTGTTTCATCAGGATCTCCCAGGAGGAAACACAGCCACCAGGGAAAAAAAAAAAAAAAAAAAAAAGGCATTTTTTAATAGAAGCAGGAAAAAAGGGGCTCTTTGGAGTAAAACAAATGATTCTCTAACAAAGGACGGCCCGGGGCCAGGGAGACAATGGGGAGCTTTTGATCCACAATCCTGCACTGAGATTAATTCAGAGTTCAGCTTTTACCCCAATTATAAATCTCCCTCAGCAAGTCAGGAGACAGAATTTAGTCTCCTCTAAAAGCAGCCTAAATCCCAACCTTGCTCTGTGAGTTTTCAGCTCTGGAGCTTTGGAGCAATCTTACAAAATTATCTCAGTGCTGCTTTCATCAAATCTCTATTATGTGAATATTGTGCTTTTGAATTTCAGGCCATGCCCTACCAACTATGAGCAAATAATACCAGAATATTCCCACTTTTCTGCCATTTACAGAACTCTCCATTTCCTCTCCTTTCATGAGCAGAGGGGAAACTCTGGAGTCACCAAGGGCAGTCTCCCAACAGGGAAAAAACAACCATTAAACTTTATCCAAGCAGTTCCACACGGCTCCATCAGCTTTTCCAAGCTCTGAGGTCCCTCATGGCCCCTGGGAATGGAAACATTTCCATGGATAATCAGTTTATCCAGCAGAGCCCAGCATTCCAGGGACACCCCACAAATCTGCATCTGCTGCATGTTGAGTTCCTGTGGTTTTGGTAAAATAACCAAAAACCAGGAGAAACCAGAATTGCAGCAGTGCAGAACCACAGGATGGAATCCCTCACACTCCCCAAGCCCTCAGACTTCCCTGGAAATCCAAGTCTCTGCTTTCAGCTCCTGCTTTTCCCTCTGGAATATTTGACCACAACCCACATCCAATATTTTTGACACCTGGCAGATTAAGGCCTCGTGTTCACAGTGAAATAACCAAAAACCAGGAGAAGCCAAAATTCCAGCAGTGTAGAACCAAGGACAGAACCCCTCCTGCTCCTCAAGCTCTCAGACTGCCCTTGGAAATCCAAGTTTCTGCTTTCAGCTCCTGCTTTTTCCCTCTGGGATATCTGACCCTGCAAATACAAACCCCAGACAGAATTTCTGGCACCTGGCACGTTGAGGCCTTGTAATGCCCAAAAACCAGAAGGAAACAAAACCCCAGCAGTGCAGAACCACAGCTTGTGCACCTCGTGCTCCCCAGGCCCTCAGACATCCCTTGGAATTCCACATTTCTGTTTTCAACTCCTGCTTTTCCCCCCTGGAACATTCCACCACAACCCTATCCAGTATTTCTGACACCCGGCACGCCGAGGCCTCGTGTTTACACTGAAAGGACCAAAAAACAGAAGGGAACAGAACTCCAGCAGTGTAGAACCTCAGGATGGAATCCCTCACACTCCTCAAACCCTTGGAAATCCAAATTCCTCTTTTCAACTCCTGCTTTTCCCTCGGGGCTGTTTGACCCAGGCAGCACAGCCCATACCCAATATTCCTGACACCAGGCCCGTTGTTATTTTAAACACACTTCCAATAAACTCCCAAAGTTGATACAGTTGGAGGCCTGCAAATAAACGAGCTCATTAAACACCACTGGCACTTAGCAGGATCTCTGGTGGCCAATCCCAGCTCGGGCAGGGCTGTAATTTATAACTTTGATCCCCATTTAATCTGCTCATAACCATCAATCTCTGATTTTTATTGCCCTGTTCTGCAGTCTGAGCAGAAAACCTGCTCCAATTAGGCCCCCCCAAAGCGACTCTGGCAAATAAATACTGACTTTAATATCCCACAACACAATTCCCTGGGATCCATTCCTTATTTAAAAAAAAATAAAAGAGCTCAGAAAGAGGTTTGTGATGCCAAAACCACCCCCAAAGGGCTGGGGAGCAGCAGCTGGGGAGCAGGAGCTGCTCGGGGACAGCACAGGTGGCACCAGGAGGTTCTGTGTGACATCCCAAGTCACCCCTCAGGGTGAGGGCAGGTCCCACTGAGCTGAGCTGGCTCCAGGCCCTGGCTCAGCAGGGAAATGGGATGGTTGGGAATGATGCATGGAGCAGGGGAGGCTGCCAGGAAAAATCCATCAGAGGGAGCCCATTAACACCTAATGATGCCAAGCTGCCATTAATTCATCCCCAGGCCGAGGAGCTGTTAGAGGAGCAACAGGAACAATGATTTTCCTCTGGATGTCACCCTGGCTCAGAGCTGGGATCTGCACCCTCTGGAGCATCAGGTCCCTTTCTGCAAGGTTCTCCTGGGAAAGATCATTGTCCACTGAAGATGGAGCAGGATTCAGGTGATTATCCCAGCCCCAGGGGAAGAACTTCCAGCCTGCCCCAGTTCTCTGCCCACATCCAAGGGAGGGCATGGAAATCTGCTGCTCCCAGGTTCTAACAGGATTTGCTGGGTTTCTGCTGCACAGAAGGAAACCTAAACCCCCATTTTATTCATGGGTTGGGGTTTATTCAAACCCAAACCCCATATTTTATTCATTCATTATATTTTAGTCCAAAAATTCACTAAATAGAGAGATGATCTGTAGGGGAAAAAACTCATTTTGTCTCCACTTACCACTTCTGTTTCCCTGAAGAGACAAACGAATCCTGGAATATCCTGAGCTGGAAGGGACCCACAGGGATCAAAGTCCAGCTGCACAGGACATGCCAACGTTCCCACCCTGTGCCTGAAAGAATTGTCCAAATATTCCTGGAGCTCTGGAAGCCTTGGGACTGTGCCCATTCCCTGGGAAAGAGTGGAGCAAGGAATATTTCCCTGTCAGGAAAGGCTGAAATGAGCTTTTATGTCATGTTTTTACACCGACATCCACACGAATTCCAGGGAATTCTGACCAAGTGGAAAGTTCAGTGGAGTCCCCAACCCTGGAATTATTCAAACACCATGGAAGTGACACCTGAGGGTGTGGTTCAGTGGGGAGCACGGGGCTGCTGAGTTGAGAGCTGGACTTTATGACTTTAAAGCCTTTTCCAACTTCAACAATCCTGTAATTCCACAATTCTATAACACTCTTCCAACCCCTGGGGTGCTGGGAGGTGCCTGAGCCAGCCCAGGGACTGTTCCTGAGCCCAGGGCTTGGCCATCCCTGTTTGTGGCCAGGACAAGGCTCCATCCATCCATCCCCATCCATGGATCCAGGTAACGACCCCTGGAGCTCGCCCAGCCCTGGGGAGCTTTGCTTCCCCAAAAAACCAGCTTTGTTCCCAGCCAGGAAAATTGAGGAGGCACCTAAATCGCTGCCTTTTAGCCCTGGGAATGCATCTGAGCTCCTGATTCCTGCAGCTCCTCAAGGGAACTGCTCCGGGGAAGTCTCCGGTGTGTCCATAAAAACCCTCGGGCAGGGATCACATCAGCAGCTCTGGAAGTGCTGCACTAAATCCAAGCTGGGTTTTCTATGTCAAGACAGGAAAATGCAGATTAATCCCCCAGAAAAGCCACATTTTGAGAATGTGAACCATTCCTGGCAGTGCTGGGGAAGCAGGGATGTGCTCCTGGCTGGAACGAGCTCCTGAAGCCTTTTGGTTCATTGGGAGGCCAACTGCTAACTCTGTTAGGCAATATTCCAGTGATGGATGGCAAAAGGATGTGCAGGGCAATCAGGCTCTGCTCCTGAGGGCAGTAATTGGGTTAAGCTCCTGAACAAACCCTGCAGAGCAGCAGCCTGGGCAAAGGGAGAGCAGGAAATGCAGGAGGAAAGGAGAAGGGAAAAAAATTACTCCGTGCAAAGGGAAAAATTGGAGTCTGTGGATTGTGCTCTTCATCTGATGCCTTTAAAATGATTAATGGGAATAGAAATGTCACAAAAATGGATGGATGTGGCGTTATGGCAGTGCCATAGCCCTGGAATGGTTTGGAAGGACCTTAGAGCCCATCCAGTGCCACCTCTGCTATGGCAGGGACACCTCCCACTGTCCCAGGCTGCTCCAAGCCCTGTCCAGCCTGGCCTTGGGCACTGCCAGGGATGGAGCATCCTTGGGGAAATCCATTCCAGCACCTCCCCACCCTCCCAGGGCAGATTCCTGCCCAACATCCCACCCAACCCTGCCTCTGGCACTGGGGGCCATTCCCTGCTCCAGCCCGAGGGCTGCAGGCTCAGTTCACTCCAAACCAGGGATGTGCTCCCTCTGCAGCCTCCTGCTGCCCTGAACATCCCAGAAACAATTCCAGGACAGGGACTGCCCTCAGCCGGCTCACCTCTGCTCCCATTCCCTCATTTCAAGAGCCACCACAAAAGGAAAGGGCTGGATTTGCTTCCCCTGCAGCAGAACAGAGCCCAGAATTCCAAATTCCAGCTCTACCAGTGAGAGATTTTCCCTGGAGTCAGCTCTGAAATAATCTTGGCATTCTGGCCAATCCATTATCAATCACTGAATTCATGTCAGAATGCACGGGCAGGGAAATCAATCCATGCCAGTGTGGAGCAGTTGGATTTCCATGGAGCCTGGGAGTGCCAGCTCTCCTCTCCAGCTTTCCCTCAGCTTCTCCTGTGTGTATCCATCACTCCTGACACCTTTCCTGAGCTGGGGTGGCACCTCCAGTCTCACTGCAAACTGCTTGGAGGGATTTGTTTAATCTAAAATCCTGGCAAATTTGCTTTAGGGAGATCTTCTAAGCAATGCATTTTCTGATAGATTGGGAAGTCAAGGTTTGCTCTGGATTTCATCTTCATGGAGGGTCTGGAATGCAGGAGGGGCAACGAGGGACGCCCCAAAAACCTCCTCTGGTCCAACAAACTGAAGCTGATTTGTTCCTACTGCTACACTATAAAATAAACCCCCAAATCCACATCTAAAAATATCAAATAATATTAGAAATCCACATAATGCTCACCTGCAGACATTCTGGGAGTAAAGTCGGATTTTTAACGAAGTCCTAAAGTCTGGAGTTGAAGGAAATTTCCATCAGGATTTAGGGACAGCCGAGATGTCCCTCTGGCTTTGCCCCAGCCCTAAATGAGCATTTCTCCCCAGCTGCCACGAGGCTGCTCCTTCCCTGACCTTTATTTGCTGTTCCAGCCCCGTTCCAGCTGCCAGCAGGGATGTGGGATGTGCCAGCTCCACCGGGGCTCAATTCCTGCCATTCCCAGCTGTGCCACACACAGAGCTTTGTAAACACCTGAACGACTCCATTAATTAAGGGCTAATTTTAATTGGGATCATTCGAGGAGCGGCCCTGTGTTTACAGATCCAGCTGCAAAATCCAAATCCCAGGAAGAGCAGCTTGGGCAGGGGAAACAGAGCAGGAATTTTTTCATTCTGTTTCCTGGGAGGCCCCACCTTTGGCTTGAAGAACAGAGAGATTCCAGCCCCAAATCCCAAAGAAATGAGGAAGTTTTCTTCCAAAGGTCAGGTCCAGCTGGATCAGACAAAGCTCACCCACCAAAACCTCCCCAAGCCCACTCAGTAACACACGGAACCACCACAGAATTCCCAGGTTGGAGAAGCTCTCCAAGACCAAGTCCAAGCTTGTCCCCAGCCCAGAGCACTGGGGACATGTCCAGGAATTCCTTGGACACCTCCAGGGATGGGCACCCCAAACCTCCCTGGGCAGCCAAGGCCTGAGCTCCCTTTCCATGGGGAAATTCCTCCTGGTGTCCAAGCTGAGCTCCCCTGGTAAAACCCAACGGGGAACACCAGGACTTTACCCACCTTGGAGATAAATTTAGTTGAAGTGACTGAGGTGCTTCTCCCAAAGACTGGACTCTGTTCCATGGAATCCCAGATTGGTTTGGAAGGACCTAAACCCCCCCTGCCATGGGCAGGGACTCCTTCCACCATCCCAGGCTGCTCCAGCCCGGCCTTGGGCACTGCCAGGGAGGGACAGCCCGTGCCAGGGCCGGGCCGGGTACATCGGGCACCGGAACAAACCCAGAGCTGCAGCCGGGAGGGTTTGGATCCCAATTCCCAACATTCCCGAGCAGCAGCATGGCAGTGCTGACCTCTAGTGAGACATCCCTGGAAAAGGGAGCGTTCCTCGGATAAAGCTCTCTTCCCACTGTTCCCCATCTCATCCACTGCCCCTCCTTCTGTGCCCCACCCGGGCCGGTGGCACAAAGCAGATTCTCTGAAATTGGTCCAATAAAATCCCTGATTTCGAGGTATTTTCAGTCAGTGTTTCCATCACTGCCCAGTGAGGGTTTCAGCCCTTTCCCACACTCAGCCAGAGGGGCTGCAGCTCACAGGGGAATTTGTCCTGTTGGCAGAAGTGCCCCAGGACTGGAGCAGGATCCTGAAGGGTGCAGAGAATTCAGCAGCTGGAGCTCCAGCTCAGGAAACCAGGAACTGCAGGGCTGGACATGCCAGCCTAGAGGGAACAGCAGAGGAGCTCCTCCCACCAAAACATGTCAGAGCTCAAGAGAAGCAGAACGTGCAGAGCAAAATTCTATTTCATTCTCTCCCTCCCCCAGAAAAAAATCAACAACCCAGCAGTGGGGGCAGCTTGGCCTTTGGATCCTCAAAGAGAAACTTCCCCCAAACTCTCCACCCTTCTCAGGGGAAAAAATGCCCCAAGAACCTCCAAAGGCAACAACAGAACCCTCAGCAAGCAAAAACCACAGGTGCCAGTGTCCAACGAAAAGTTTTATTTAAAAACACCCAAAATTCACAAGTCTGGAAGGAAAGCACCCACCCAAGGGCTCAGTGCTGGTTCTGAGGAGCCCAGCAAGGAGCAGTAAAAACCAGCCCAGCTCAGGGGGCAGGGAGCTCCCAAGCTGCTGCTCTGCTTTCCCACATTGTCCTTCAGAATCCAGAACTTTCACCCAAAAGGTCCTTCAGGAAAATGAGAGTGTTCCAGGGACATCAAAGAAATCTCCACTGCAAAGTCTCTTTTAAAACCAACTTTAAGACTGTGAGTTCTGCTTAAATTAAAAATATTAAATTGAGAATATTCTACATCAAATGCAGCATTTTTATTCTAACAGACTCCTCTCTCTGCAGCCAAACCCACTGGAGGCTCCTGAGCTTTGTGTGGCACACCAGGATTCCCTGGAGCCATCCCAGGAACATCCCACAACCCTCCTGCTCCTGCCCTGTAAAGCAAAATCACCTCAGCTCAGGGATAATTTATCCAATTACCTCGAGGAATAATTAAACCAAAGCAAACTCTGCAGGAGCTCTGGGAACTCCCTGTTCAGCAAGGAGCCTCCCACTGAAATGATGGGAAATGATGAGTTCCACCATGGAATTCAAGGCTTTTCCCTCTGGAAGCAAAATTCAGTTCTTGCTTTAACTGTTTTTATAGTTTTTAGTCACTAACTCTTAAAAACAAATCAGTTTTCACATTACTCAGGCTTGGAGAGGTTATTGCTGTTCCTGACGTGGGATAAATTCCAGGGTGAGCACTTTTTGTACTTCTGGAACTGGAGATTCCTCTGAAATACTCACTTGGGAGCTTTTCCTCACCTTTTTCTCTCAGAAAAACTGAACAGAGCAATGAAGGTGTCCAAGAGGAGAGGCTGGAAATCCCCACCTCCATCCAGGCTCATCCCAGCAATTTCCAGATTGCATTTTCCCATTTCAGCCCCAGAGATCAAATCCTGGCCCCTGACTCAGCTACTCACGGAGTATTTGAGACAGGAGGCTGCAGCAGGTGCTCACAGGTTCCACCAGAGCCACAATTCCCATCAGGATCTCTGCACTGCCCAGGAAGGAGGAGTTTTAGGCAATATTTTAAATCTAGGATCTAGGCTTGCAGCAAAGCACGGAGCATCTGCTGGCGCTGGGCTTTGTGTCCCAGGAAATTCAGTGTATTCCTGCTTTTCCACAGGGCCAAGATGCTATTTCAGCACACTTCTGTGGGCCAGGGTTGAGAAACAGGAGGAGTAATGAGCTGGGAGCTGCAAAAAAATAAAATTAAGACATTCCTCAACTTCTGGGGTGGGCCAGCCTTTGATTCCTTTCCTTCACTCAATTTTTAATTATTGGGAGATTTCTTTCTGAGAACAAATCCCAGGAGTTTCACTCAGGTGGAGCTGCTGGCTGTTAAAACCAGCCAAATTCTTTAAATAAGCCCCTCATGATTCTGGTTTTTAACCGTCTGTGAGCCCCTGTTGGTGATACCTGAGCTCCAAGCTTGGACAGGTATTTATTCCTTAAACTAAAGGCATCAGCTTTTGGCAGCAATTTTGCCAAATCGTCTTCGTTCTGCCGTCTGAGCCTCTCCTGCTCTTCTGCTCTGCAAAAGAAAAGTGGCAAAAAGATGTTTGCCCTGAGGGAAAACCCTGCCAAGCAGGGAGTTATTGCTACTGGAACATTATCTAATATTGTTATTTTAACCCCTAGGAGATGTTTTTGGGTAGCAGGTGAACGAGCCTGAGGTGTGCAGGATCAATAATTCAGTGTAAAGAAAGAGAGAGGCTGATTTCTGCAGGTTCCTTTTATTTCATTCCAAGAATTCAGTAGAAAGAAAAACCTTTTGGTTTTTCTCAGATTACAACGTGCTCAGGGAGCTTCTGTAACAATTTTTTCTATCTATTAAACAAACTTTCATCCCTTAAAATAAACATTACAGTACAAAGAGAATGGAGAAGGCAATAAAAGACTGCTCAGCAGTCTCAGAATTCAGAAATCTCCTACAAAAAAAAAAAGTCCATTTGAGCATCTGTGGCTCTTTTCCCATTGTGTTGAAAGGAAACAAACCCCAAGGTGGAAATACATTTAGAAAGTGGTTTTTGCATTAAGACAGTGACAGAAGCAGCAGCAGTGAGCTGTTGGGAGCTCTGGGTGAGAACAGAAAATGCTTTTTGATCAGAAAGCTGCACCCTGTGAGCTCAGGGCTTTGAGCTCAGCTTCACTCCAGGCTCAGCCAGGCCCTCACCCCCCAGAAAAAGGAATTTTGGCATCGTTAAACCAAAGCAGGAGCTGAGGCAGTGCTGGAACCCCCAGGGCTGAATGGATCTTCCAGAGAGCTACAGAGCAACCTAAACTCTCCTTGCTGCAGCTGGGGAGTGCTGGGGTGCTCCCACCTCGGCAGGGGCTTTGCTACTCAACTTTCCTTTCTGAAAGAAACAGAAACAATTGTTGTCCCCCAGCAATCACTGCAAACCCTGGGCTGGGGCATCCCAAATCCCACAGAAACCCTGGAATCACGGAATTGTTACACAGGGGTGAGGAGCAGCCCCGTTTGGACACAGAATTCTGAGGTTTGGGGTGTTGGTATTAAAAAAAATTGGATTATGAATCCTTTTGACTCAAGGAGACTCAGCACAATGAAGTCAGGTTTTGATTTCTTTGAGTTTTCCTCAAGATTAATGCATGGAAAAGAACAAGAAAAAAACATATTAAACCCCACAAGTCACTGGATACTTTGCTCACAGGTGCCTTAGGTTTTTTGGGGTTAATTTATTTAAGTAGCACCATATGGACACAGTCCAGTTTTACAGGAGTCCATAAACCCATTTGTAAGAAATATCTTACTAGAAATTATTTACCTGGATCAAACATTTATATAATCAAATAGATTCTGTAACCATATATAGAATGGTGTGTGATGTACATCTGCAGGTGAGGTGTAATTACCTATTAAAAAATTAAGAATTCCAACAAAATTAAAGGAAACTAAAGAAAAATTAAATGCCACGAAGATGCGAGGGAGCTGCTGAGCTGAATTAGGTCACAACAGAGAGCATTCCAAAGGAAAAATTCCAGGTTCTCCACACAGCAGCTGCTAGAATTCTGCACGTGTGGTTCTGAAAGCTGTGATTTGCCACACATGGATTTATTTCTTCACATAAAAATGTTCAATTATGAATAATTAACCATATTTTAATTGGATGAACCAGCCTGGTCAATGGAGTTGTCCCTGCCCATGGCAGGGCTGGGAACTGGATGAACGTTCAGGTCTCTACCAAACCAAACTCTTCCATGAACAGTCAAAATTTCCTTATTCCAACCATTCCTGCCACCTCAAGTGCTCCATTTCCTTTTCAAGGAAGTGATTCCCATTTGATTGAAAAGTCCTGCCCCATTTTCTTATTAAAAACTTCTGACTGTCACCAGGAGCACTTGGGACAGATCTGACCCCAAACTGGGTTTCCCACCAGTGCTGTGATTTAGGCTCAATTTTCTACCCCATTTCAGTTGTGAGGCCACTGAAATAAAGGAAAACAGAGAGGAGAAGTGCCAGGAAAGGACACCTGGATAATGCCACCTCAAATACTGACTCACAGGAGGCAGGGATATGAAACGCTAGAACTGAAGGTAAGAAAATAAATCCAGTGGAACTCAGAGTGGAGAAATGATCTCCTCAATCCCTTCAGGACAAACACTTCCCAAGGACACTGCCATTTCCTGGCTCTGTACTTACTCAGCTGCAGCTGCTTTTTGCAGTTTTGCCCTTTTCTTTGCAGACCAGTTGAGATCACCACCTGTAACAGCAGCAATGAGACCTTTAAAACTGGGATTTCTGTGGCTTTGGTATCAAAACTGCCCCCAGGAGCTCTCAGAGCACTGAGAAATCACAAGAATGGTTTTACAGAAGCAGAAACTGAGGCAAAGAGAAGCTGCAAAGACTCACCTGTGAGGTGATTCACAAAGTACAGCATGACCACAGCTATCAGTGACACTGCAAAAGGAAAGGGACAGTTTTAGCTGACAGTAAATGAACAGGTTTAACCCACAGCCAGAATTTTCACGGTAGTTTTAACTCAGGAGTTTTTTCTGCTTTTGTAGATCTCCCTCTGCTCACAGCATGTGGTAATTCAGAAAGGATTTTAATTTTAAGCTTATAATTTACACTTTAAAAGCAGTATTTGTCTACTTTCCCTGCATTTTTTGAGCACTGAAACTCTCCAGACTTCAAGGAAACCCCAAGCACTTCACTGGCTGTGAGTTCACCCAACACTGCCCCAGCTGACACCTCTAGAAGAGGAATGATTTCTGTTTCCCAAGAAATATGAAGCCAAAAAGCCCAAAGCAGCTTCCTGAGCCCATTCCCAGTGTTGCACACTCACAGCAGACACAGGCACTGAAGAAGACCTCGAGGAACAGGTATCCCCTGGTGTCCAGGATCATGCCAGCTGCTATGGCAATCACTGCCAGGCCCAGGTTCTGGATGGACTGCATGCTGGGACACAGCAGGAACACCAGTGATTCCTTTTCTCAGGAACATGCATTTTGATTTCCCCGGGAGAGCTGCACTGTCCCCCATTTGCTGGGACATGGGGAAGTCAGGGCTCAGTTTTGCAGAAGCTCCTGGGCCTCCCCTCAGGCTCTGTCCCAAACCCACATCCCCAAAGCAGCCAGGAATTCCTGCTCCCAGCCTGGAGGGAACCAGGAATGGCTGGGTCTGCTCACATTCACTGCTTCCAGAGTGTCAGGGATCAGGGGATGCTTTGGGATGGAAGGGACCCTGAAGCTCATCCAGGCCCACAGGCAGGGCCACCTCCCACTGCCCCAGGGTCCAGCCTGGCCTTGGGCACTGCCAGGGATGCAGGGGCAGCCACAGCTGCTCTGGGAATTCCAGCCCAGCCCTCCCCACCCTCCCAGGGAACAATTCCTTCCCAAGTTCCCAACTAAATCTCTCAGGAGCTCCTTTAGTTCAAACCATTCCTCTGTCCTGGCAGCTCCTTGTCCAAGGTCCCTGTCCAGCTCTCCTGCTCTGCCTTCACTGGAATCCCATCCCAGCCTGGAGTTCTTCATTCCCAAAATCCCATCCACCCCTGCCACTCCCTGTGTCCTGTCCCTCCATCCCCTGTCCCCAGGTCACCCCAAAGCTTCTCCTCTCCAGGCTGGACATTCCCAGCTCTGCATCCCCACAGAGCCATGAAGTACTCACAAGCCATAGGCAGTGCCCAGCTGGTGCTCGGGGACAACAAAGGCCACCATGGGCCACAGGGCACATGCCAGCAGGGAATAGGCCACGCCCAGCAGGCACTGGGGACACAGGGACCAAAACAGGGTTACAGCAGACTCCAATAAATGAATGTATTGCCCCTCCCCTCCTCCCAAAAGGGACATAAGAGGAGCTCGAGAAACACTTTGTGCAATAAAACTCTAAATAAATATCCACACTTAGAACTTCTTCCAGGAATGACCTCCAAAATAAACTCTGTTAATTTTAATTAAAGAGCTTAACTGAACACTCAGAGCTGCACCTCACTAGAAAAATGCTTGAAAACCAGAGTTTTAAATCCCTGCCCCACTGATGAGCACCATAATCCTCAGCTCTAAACAAGTATTTCAGGAAATCTGCCCTCAACAATGCAGATTTTTACTGAGGTTCAATCCAGCACATCAGAGGCAGTTTGCAATAGTAATAGAGGCAGAGTAATAGTAATAAGCTTCAGAAATATACTAAAAGAACAATTATTAGGAGAAAAGTGAGCAGTTTGAGTAAGAGCAATAAAATTCAGAAATAAATTAAAAGAAAAATTTTTAGGAAAAAAGTGAGCAGTTTGATAGCAATAAACTTCAGAAATAAATTAAAAGAACAGTTTCTAGGAGAAAAGTGAGCACCTGCCACAGGAATTCAGTAATGGAGTGAGAAACCTTTCCCACCTGACAACACACAAAATAATTCAGTGCCAACCCCATTGCTTATTTTCTATTTATGAAATAAAAATTTGATCTTTCATTTCTATTTAGGCCTAAATCCCAGCAATAAATATTTGCTATTTTGTTTCTATTTAGGCCTGAGTTACCATGGCTATCCAGGGGTTCCAGAAGGTGAAGGCCAGCATGATGTGTGAGGCCAGGGTGGTGACCACAGCACACAGCACCCAGATGATGTTCTTGCCAACTTTATCCACCAGCAGGCCAAACACTGGGGACATGGGGGCTGAGATGATGTACACGATGCTGCACGAGAGGGAAATTCAAGATTTAACACTCCCAGAGTCCTTTCTTCACTCTGAGGCCAGAAGAAAAAAGCACCCCCCCCAAAAAAAAATCCCAATAATTTAGAATTCCCAAAAGGTTTGAGGACACGACAGTGCTCAGCATCCAAGGAAACAGGGACAGACTCAGAGCCCAGCAAGTGATTTCTTGTGGGGTTTTACTGCTCTGGGGTTTGGCCACATCACAAATTCATCCCCAAACTATCAAAACTGAGTTCCTTTAGTGTTGTTATTCAACTGCTTTTATCACTCAGAAAAGAATCTAGTACTAAATACTAAAATAAATCCCTTCAGAGCTTTTCCTTTCCACTGTGAACATCTGTTTTTAATAAAAACCACATCCACGTTTCCCAGCTGTTCCTTGGGTCGTGTGAAATTATTTCTCCACTTAAATGCAGCTCACGGGAGATCCTAAATCTCTTCCCACCTGCCCAGAGCCCAAAAATACATCCTGAAACCTGGCAGGGTTCCTTATTAAATCAATCAGAATGTACCTGTTAATTGCACTGGCTTCTTGAGAGGAAAATCTGAATTTTTCAATAAAGAAAACCCTGAGGGAAGGGAAAAAAACTATTTAGGAAAATGCAGACTTGAAGGAGGTGAAATCAAAATTAAGTTAGACAAAGACATGAGAATCTCATTTATAAAAATATTAAATACAGCTTTGACATAAATATCCCAGATTCTCATTTATAATTAATGTAGGAGCTTGTTATCAGACTCCAGAGATTTTAATTTAAGGATCATTCAAATTATATTTTGGGGGAGAACATAAAAAGTCCATAACCAACATTTGACCCAAATAACGAGCTATTGGGTTGTAAATATGGAAGGAATCCTAGAGGACACCAAATTCCACCCCATGTTTTAAACCTGCCTCCAGTTTTCATCAGGAAATCAAACATTCCTCATGCTCCTGAGTTCTGACAACTCAAGAGTGGTAATTCCCCAAAAATGTGAAGTTTTTAAGCATTTTGGTTAAAAGCTTGGCCAAATCCCAAGGGAATTGCTGGAGAAGTGAGTGGCACTTACTTCCCAAGGCCAATGAAAGGGAAAATTGCAGCGTAGTAACAGACACAGATGACAAAGATGAGCCACAAGGACAGGGAGAAATCCTTCACATCTGTCAGCTTGATCACCTCTCCTGCAGAGGGGTGGACACAGCATGGGATCAGTCAGGATGAACAAACCTGGGGCTTACCCCACTGGAGAGCATCCAGGTGACCCCAAATCCCTCCTAAAGCACATCCTGGATGGGGATTAAAGGTCCCTCCCATCCCAAACCAGTCTGGGATTCCACTGGAGTTCAAATTTAGTTTATTTTTAATGGCTTGAGTTCTCCCACGTGGAAAACTCAACCCACCACACACTGACAGGGAAGAGCTCCATGGGTTTGCATCCCTGCTAAAGGAAATCAGGAAAACACAGAACCAATGGCACAAATTGGTGCAAACTTTTGTTTTTATGAATAAAGCAGGTGAGAGTGCATCTGCCCGTTGAGCTGGGGTTTAAAATTAAAACTCCATGTAAAAATGAGCTAAAATGATGATCAGAAGTGTGACAAAGTTAAGCAGCAGCCAGTGAATTACCTGAAATGCAAACGTGCCTGGTGCAGAGGATCTGGAAGGGTCTGCTCCAGCTCAGCCCCAGCACTCACCTGTTCTCCCCTGCTCTTTACAAAGCAGCTTCTCTGCTCTCCTGTCCAGGTAAGCCAGGATTAAAGCACAGCTCAGTGAGAAGAGACAAGTGACTCCACCTGAAGAAGGCAACACCACATGGTCAGCTGACAACTCGAGCAGTAATTTGCTTTTTCAGCCCAAATGGAGCAGCAGGTTTTGTTGGACATGTCAGGGTACACAAAGCTGACCACCAGCTTTAAGGCTCAAGAGCTGCACAGCTCAAAGGTTCAGGTGTAAAACTGAAACCTGACACAGGGCACACACCTGCCTTGCAGCACAAACATGAACATGGATTTATTTAATTTAAAACATCACCACCACTCCCTCCCTCAGCACGGCCAAGCTCCTCATCTGCACCTTGCAGGAACAGAAACAAACCTGGCCTTACTCCCAACACCAAAATCTCCATGCCCATGGCTCTGAGGGAAGGGAACACACCCCAAAATTGTTCAAACTTCCCTTTTACAATCAGATAACCACAGGCAACCTTTGACACTCCTCAGAAAATTTTTCAAGCCTGCCCTTTGCTCAGAGGATGTGAAATATTTCATCTCCACAAGATACAAACTTGAATTTGGCAACCTCAAAAATGCCACAGCATTTCAGAAGCTGCAGTAACCTGAGAGAAAATGAGAATATGAAATGAAAATGAGATACAAAAGGTGTTGGAATTGCTCCTCCTAAGCTCAAACAAGTTTGTGCTGCTTTTAAGTGATCAACAAATGCCCTTAAGTGATTAAGGAATGCTTTTCAGTGATGAATAAATCAATACCACAACCCAGACCATCACTGACCTATGAGCAGAGCCAGGCCGAGGGTGCTGGGACCAGCGTAGCCCAGGAGATCCTGAACTCTGGAGTAGATCCATCCCATAATATTCATGTTCACCGTGCTCCCCTAGGCAGAACAGAGCCATGTGAAGAATTTCCCAGCATTTCCCAGCTCCAAGGATTCACCAGGAACACCAGGCACAAGTGTTTAATACTGAACTGCTACCCAGGGAACAGGATCCAAGTGATGCCCTGCTGGTAACAAATTAATCATGGCAACAAGGCTACAGCATCACAAATTGGAATTTTACACAAGTCTGGAAGAGTTTTCATTTATGAGACGTGCATAAACCCACATGCACGAGCTCATAAACCCAGCTGAATTTAATGTATTTGATCAAACAGGATCTCCAGCTGACAGCACCAGGAAAAAGTTCCTTTTTCCCTCCTTTTGCCTCCAGAGAAGGATCCATGGCCGCAATCCCAAGGCACCACTGGTGGACAGCCCCCAGCCCCAGCTGGGAGCAGCTCACAGCTCCACCAGGGAAACCCCAGCAGGGGTTACAAACTCCCAAAAGGAGCCCTAAAATGAGGAGCACAACCCCTCTCTCCATTCCTGTGAGAATCAGAAAGACAGAAACTTTCACAGACATAAGAGGGTTTGATTTGCAACCTTAATAGAAGCCTAATGTGAAAGCAAAGTACCCAAACATTGAACAGAAAAATCATAACCTTCTGTTTCTATAGTTATAAGTAAAAATATGCCTTAAGTAAGTAAAAACTGTATTAGATAAAAAGAATAAAAGTTTTATAGTGTAGTAATACAACTGTATGGAATAAGCTAGGAGTTTAGAAGTTCTAACAGAAGCATATGTGTGTACATATAACAAAACCTTATTAAACAAAAGTACAATAAAAAAGTGATAAGTCAAAAAAAACCAAAATAAACTCTCGTAACAACAGTCTATCAAGTTAAAAAGTTATATATTCCCTTGTAACAAAGAATCTATAACTATCTTATAAACCATAACCAACTACTTACTCTTGTAAATCTCACCAGCTCTGAAACTAAAGTTGATCTGAACAAGAAATCATCCTTAGCCTAATCTTTGCCCCATCTCTTCAACTAATAAATTAACAAATGCAACAATTCCCAGGTGTGCACTGGTGCCAACTCACAATCCTGGCCATGCTGAGCTGCAGTCCAAAGACCAGGTTTAACTCCTTGCCCTTGAACCAGCTCACTGCATAGGTGTTCTGGGCCACTGCCAAGGACTCGCCACCAATCCTGCAAAACACAACACAACATCCCCAATGCAGCAGGCAAAGCAAAAAGCTCCTTGGGAAGAGCACAATTTCAGAGAAAGCTGGCTGTGCACAGGCAGATTTAATGCATCCTTGTACATGCAAGGCAACAGAAATCAAAGATTCAAAAATGGGATTGCAGTGATTGAAGAATAACGGGTGGTTCTAGAGTTTTTGATTCAGCAACACCTGCAAAGTCCCGGTTTTGGTTTTCTAACTAAGTTACACTAAGAGAAGAAGTGGAGATCTTGCATTCCTCAGCTTCAGAGGTCTCAGAATTCACCAGTTTTGGCTCCAAGTGGCAGCACTTCTCTAGGAGAGTTTTCCAGGGTGAGTTTTTGTAGTTTTCTAGATGGCCTTACCTCAAAGAGCACAAATCTGCCCTTCCAGACTCACCCAAAGATGAATCTGCCCACTTCCATCAGCCAGAACGTATTGAACAGTGCTCCCAGAGCAAAAACCACCTGCAAACAGCAGCAAGGAGAATTAAATTGTGCATTCCAGGTATGGAACAAAGCAGAACTGCCTGAAAACAGGAACAAAAATGCTTTTCCCTTCCCAGAATCACTTCACATCCAGTCCCTGCTCCCTCTGCTGTTCATCATCTCCAGCCTGGCCCACCTGGGACTGTGTCAGCCTCAACCAATTTCACATCAAACACATGAAAAATGTGGATCCTTCCCACAATTTCAGTCACATTCCAAGTTTCCCTTTCCCAATGCAACCCAGGGTTCTCCCATCTCAGTTCTCAGCTGTCTAAAGTCAAACACAAACTGCAGGCCCAGATCATCCCTCACTCCCTCCCTTGCACTCACCTGCCCAACACACACAAAGATGCTGAATATTACAGTGCCCAACCTGGAAAGAAAATAAAACCACTTCATGCATAACCAGAATCCTTTCTTTTTCCCCTACAAAACACTATTTTAGACCTGCAGCAGGGAAACAAGGGGAGGTGGATGGGCAATTAAAAGGTCTCTTTAATAAACTGTGCTGCTCAACAATTCCCATAGAAAATGGGTAGTACAAGGTGGTGGTTTTGAAATAAGTTTATTTAAATTATAAAGGAAAGGAAGCTCGTCTATATTGTTACAAAATCCTAAACTGCACGGGGAAAAAATATTGAAGGGGTTTATTATAACCATGAAAACCTTTATCACATGAAGTCTAAACCTCAGCTGCAGTTTTAGCTCATCACTCCTTGCACAGGAGCGACACAAACACCGCACTCACCGGATTCCAAACACTCTGTCTATCAGGAAACCTCCAAAGAAGCACAGCACCACGTTGGGCCAGGAGTACCAGGCATAGAGTGCCATGAACTGGGCTGTGTTCACCTTCATGTCCTACACAGCACACGGGGAGTTACAAAAAGCCATTATTCCTGAGCTAACCCCAGGGACACAAAGTATTCAGGAAGAAGCAAACAGAAACAGCATTTTCTGTAATTCACAGAATTCCTAGATGGGTTGGGACGGAAAAGACTTATTTTGTTCCAAGCCCAGGGACACCTTCCACCATCCCGGGGTGCTCCAAATGGCCTTGGGCAGTGCCAGGGATCCAGGGGCAGCCACAGCTGCTCTGGGCACCTGTGCCAGTCGTGCCCACCCTCCCAGGGAACAGTTCCTCCCCAAAATCCCATCTCCCACCTCCGCTCTGCCAGCGGGACGCCCTTCCCCGCTGTCCCGTCAGCCCATGCCCACGCAAGAGGTCCCTCGGTGTTTTTCGAAGCCCCCCCGGCAGCGACTCACCCGCTGGACCTGCGTTTGGAGCGCGGCCGGGTTGTCGTAGCAGAAGTAGCTGCCTGCAGGGAGAAGGGCAGGGCTCAGGG
>VXAX01002455.1:23940-69869 GCA_013399835.1 Leptocoma aspasia
CGCCGGCCCCCCCCCCCCCCCCCCCCCCCCCCGCCACACGCACCCCCCGGGCCCGCGCCGCACCGAACCCCAGGAAGCACATGAGGGCCAGGACGAGCAGGCGGTGCGGGAGGCGGCGGGGGTCGCAGGCGGCGGGCAGGGCGCGGGCAGGGCCCGAGGAGCCATCGCCGCCCTCGCCGCCGGCGGCGCCCAGCAGCGCCCGCTGCTCCTCCGCCATCGCGGCCCCTCACGTGAGCGCCCCGCACGTGACCCGCGCCTCACGTGGCGGCCCCCCGGCACGTGACACCCCCCGCCAGNAAGGGGTTTATTATAACCATGAAAACCTTTATCACATGAAGTCTAAACCTCAGCTGCAGTTTTAGCTCATCACTCCTTGCACAGGAGCGACACAAACACCGCACTCACCGGATTCCAAACACTCTGTCTATCAGGAAACCTCCAAAGAAGCACAGCACCACGTTGGGCCAGGAGTACCAGGCATAGAGTGCCATGAACTGGGCTGTGTTCACCTTCATGTCCTACACAGCACACGGGGAGTTACAAAAAGCCATTATTCCTGAGCTAACCCCAGGGACACAAAGTATTCAGGAAGAAGCAAACAGAAACAGCATTTTCTGTAATTCACAGAATTCCTAGATGGGTTGGGACGGAAAAGACTTATTTTGTTCCAAGCCCAGGGACACCTTCCACCATCCCGGGGTGCTCCAAATGGCCTTGGGCAGTGCCAGGGATCCAGGGGCAGCCACAGCTGCTCTGGGCACCTGTGCCAGTCGTGCCCACCCTCCCAGGGAACAGTTCCTCCCCAAAATCCCATCTCCCACCTCCGCTCTGCCAGCGGGACGCCCTTCCCCGCTGTCCCGTCAGCCCATGCCCACGCAAGAGGTCCCTCGGTGTTTTTCGAAGCCCCCCCGGCAGCGACTCACCCGCTGGACCTGCGTTTGGAGCGCGGCCGGGTTGTCGTAGCAGAAGTAGCTGCCTGCAGGGAGAAGGGCAGGGCTCAGGGCCCGGGCACGGCACCCACAGCCCAGCCCCCGCCACACGCACCCCCCGGGCCCGCGCCGCACCGAACCCCAGGAAGCACATGAGGGCCAGGACGAGCAGGCGGTGCGGGAGGCGGCGGGGGTCGCAGGCGGCGGGCAGGGCGCGGGCAGGGCCCGAGGAGCCATCGCCGCCCTCGCCGCCGGCGGCGCCCAGCAGCGCCCGCTGCTCCTCCGCCATCGCGGCCCCTCACGTGAGCGCCCCGCACGTGACCCGCGCCTCACGTGGCGGCCCCCCGGCACGTGACACCCCCCGCCAGGCACGTGACCCCCCCCGCCCGCCACGTGACCCGTTGCCGTGGCAGCGCCGGGCTGAGGCCTGCGAGGGGGCCCTGGGAAACAGGAACGTGAAATAAATGTGAAAAAATGGAAACGTGAGGGGAAATGGAGCTTGAGGGCCAGGCGGGAAGCATCCAGGGAAGTGCAGCAGCTTGTAAAATCGCTCCATTTGTCCTTATTTTGGGTGTTGAAGTGGTGGGGTCATGGGATCACAGCGTGGTGTGGGATGGAAGGGACGTCAGAGGTGACCCATGGCAGGGACACCTCCCATTGTCCCAGGGGACACCTCCCACTGCCCCAGGGTCCAGCCTGGCCCTGGGCACCGCCAGGGATCCAGGGGCAGCCACAGCTGCTCTGGGAATTGTTGCTATGAACATATTACAAGTTTCTCTGTGTGTAAGCCTTCTGATCATTTTCCCATGGGAGAACATCCTTTTGCTGTCTTTTACTCTGTGTAAGCTTTCTGTAAACAAAATATCTGTGTCTGTTCTTCAAGAACATGGAATTGGTTGGCCTCCTCCTACCTATGAGGAGAAGGAGCTGAAATTACTTTATCTTTCTGATATTGTAAACTATTCGGACACACTCCCTGGACAAAACAGCTGCAGGAGCATGGAGAATGCTCTCTGCTGAGCAAATACAGAAAAATATTAGAATTATGGAGTCATTTTAATAAATCATATTAGCCTTCTGAATTTATTGTCAAGAGTCCTTTCTTCTATGCATGGTCCACGAAGATAGGGAATTCCATCCCAGCCCTCCCCACCCTCGGGCAACAATTCCCAGTTCCCAATATCCCACCCAGCCCTGCCCTCTGGCAGTGGGAATTCATTCCCTGTGTCCTGGCACTCCCATTCCTGATGAACACTTCCTCTCCAGCCTCCCTGTAGCCCCTTCAAACAATGGAAGGCTTCTCTTCTCTGAAGTAATTTTTCTTGAGCTGTTTGCTCCAAAAGGTTCTTGCCATATTAGACAGACCCTTGAAAAAGCTATTTCTATAATGTAAAAAGCTCCAGTCTTCCATCAAATTTCATCTTCTTGCACCAAAAAGGACCTGAATCCTGTGTGCACATCATCAATTGCTTTTTGATTAAAAGATGCTCTTTCTGAATAAAATATGCTCTTAATGAGGCAAAACCACTTGTGATTGAAGCCAAAGGATTTATTTACCTTTTCAAGGTGTAGAAAGCAAAGGGCTGAGTTTTACCTGAGATGCTGGACAACACATTCACTTCCCAGCTACTCTGTCATGAATTTGATAAGGAACCATAGAAGAAAGTCAAAACAACTTCTCAAAACACGCAGGTATCATGTTGTGAATCAGCTGCAAACTCCTGTTGGACATAAAACGCTTCATTTCACTTGATACATGTCTTTTCAGGGACCTGTCAAAAGAGAACTGTGTTGTTAAATGAATCATTTTCAACTGCTCTAAACTGGTTTAGATTCCTTGAAATCCGAGCATCTCAGTTTACTACAGTGGCTGTGAAAAACATGGTCTTAAATTACAAGGCTTTGTGTGAAAAGCAGTTGTGCAACAAACTGGAGAGTTCCAGTGACAAACTCAAGGATTTCAGTGACAAACTCGAGCAGTTTTTGTAAAAAATTGGAGAGTTTCAGTGACAAACTCGAGGATTTCAGTGACAAAATCAAGGGGTTTTGTAAAAAATTGGAGAGTTTCAGTGACAAACTCGAGGATTTCAGTGACAAACTCGAGGATTTCAGTGACAAACTCGAGTGTTTCAGTGACAAACTCCAAGGTTTCATTGCCACTTGAGGGAGCTCAAAGATAATTGACTTTTCAGAGGTACCTGGAGTTTCCTAATTCCAGGGATACAATTTCTGTGCACAGATACAACGGATAACTTTGGAAAGCAAAGCTAAATGGAGCCTGGGGTTGTATTTATCTTGTTCTGTGTAACACCAGGCTCTTTATCAGAGAGTAAGAAATTCCAGCCATGGATGCAGAATCTTTAACAGGAGAAAAGGCCAGTTTGCCATTTGCTAATTGCCAATGTTTGCCTTTCCCCCCAGTCACTTCCACCTTCACCTTGGCTGTGACCTTGCTGTGCCTGAGCTGCTCCTGTCAGTTCAGCCTGGGCTGATTCCCACATGCATTGCAGTGAGTGTTTATGTCCCAAATAAATACAGTGGATTGCTCTTAAACTCAGGCTTTAGAATGATTATTACAGGTGCAGTTGCTGCCTCCCCATAAATCAGAGCACTTAAAGTGCCATATGATCCCAAATGGTGTGTTTAACAGCAGCAAATGGAGGAAAAGCTGTGTACAGGACTTTATAGGGGCCATAAAATCCTTGTGCCTGTGGCCTCCCCTCCTTGCACAGATCAGTCAGGGAGCACTCAGGACAGTAAATACTCCCAGGAAACAAGGATGACTTTCAGGGTTCAGCTGCTCAGAGTTGTCGCTGTCTTTGGGGAGATGCTTCAAAACTGCAACAAAGCAGGAGCTGTGTTTCTCATGATTCATTGACTTCACCATCATTACCCCATTATCCATTTTCTGAAGGAAAAATCTCATGCTTTTCCCCCCCAAGGACGAAGGATCTGTAATACACAGGCATGCAAACAGTTTTTAATCACTCCATGTGCTGAGCAATGGGTTATTACAAACTCTCTGTCTCACTCCAGTGTTATTGGGCCTTTATGCACCATCCCAAGACAAGTCTGATTTCTTCAAAATGCTGGGAGGAGCCTGAGGAAGCTTTTCTGCCCCATAAATCTCTCTGAGAGCAAAGATCCTGGCCTGAGGAAGCTCCTGTGGCTGGGAGGGATCCTGTGCCAAAGCAAACAGCTCCTGCCTCTGCTGAGTCCCACAAGCATGGAGGGGAGTGGGTTCATGGCTCCTGGTCCTACACTGTGAAATATTGCTCTGCACCCTTCCCAAAATTCACAGCTCTTCCCGAGGGCAGCTGCTGCCAGGCTCCTTCTCCAAAGCCAGCTCAGGCAATGGAGTGAGGAACACCCCCAGGGAGAGTGTAGGCGCACCAGTAATGATGTGCAGCTTCTCAGCCAAGCCAGGACTTTCAGGAGATGTTTCTGATGTTCCAGGCCAGGCTGGACAGGGCTTGGAGCAGCCTGGTGCAGTGGAAGGTGTGGTGTGAGATGACTTTAAGGTCCCTTCCCACCCAAACCTGTCTGGGATTCTGTGATTCTGGGAATTCAGAGCTTTGGGCGGTGGGGACTAGAATTGAATTTCTAGGTAACACTTGAGCTTGGCTCCATGCACAACTTTCCCTTTGTGCCTGCTTTCCTCAGGACACACAAATTCCTGGTGGATCTTAACAGTGCTAGGTTTTTAAAATCCCAAGGTTATTTGGTGGAAATACTGAACTATGGCTGCCTGAGAGCCACTGAAGCAAAGCATTTCCTGGATAGCTCATCTTTGAAAAGATGCATTCTCAAAGCATTTAAACTTCTCAAAACTCTCCTGTTTCTTCCAGTGGGATGGACATGAAGGATTTCATAGCTAAGCCCTGGAATGCCATGAGGAAGCTTTGATCCTGAATCAAATGCTGGAGGTTGGTGCCACCCAGCCTCAGTCCCTGGGAATGAAGGAAGTTCCCACCCTGGACAAGGGCTCTGCTTCCCTCCTCTGGCTGAAGGCCAAGGAGAGCTCATTGTCACCAGGGCTGCCCATCCTCTGGAGATGGGAGTGCTGGAAGTGGCTGGGAGAGGGAACTGCTTCCCACTGCTTCCATCTGCAGTGCCCCCTCGGCATCCCTGTGAACCCAGGAACCACCCTGCTCCTGTTCCACCCCCAGCCTGGGGGACACTCCAAGCATCCAGCAGCTCCTCCTGTTCCAGCCTCCTGCTGTCCCCTCCCAGCTCTGTGTCCCCTCCCTCAGTTCCTCCACTCAAAGGCAGATCTCCTGGCAGGCTCCACCCAAGGCTGAGCATTTTCTGCACATCCAGCAGCTCCTCCTCAGGCATTTCCTCTGCCCTCGAGTGGCTCAGCTTTGCTGGAGACTTTCCAAGACCTGGCTGAGGTGGGGTGGATTTCTTTCCTTCTCTCTGCTGCAGCCTGGAGAACTTTCCAAGCAAACAGCTTGATTCAGTGGTGCTGTTGTTCCCTGAGCTTTAATTCCTTTGCTGAGACACCTGATCCCTCACTTCCAAATTAATTCCTCCCCTCTTGGAATTCCTTCTCACCAGCTCTCCCAGGCCTTGGATCTGAGGAAATTCAAGTAAATTCTATCCCTGTAGCTGACATGGTTATGTTAAATATTCTCATTGGGTTGAGATAGTTTAAAATAAAACTAAAAATGAAAAATCACAATTATTCCAATAATCCTGAGTCGTCTCCACATATACAGCTTTATCTCTGAGCATGAGGCTTTGCTTCATAACCCAAGAAAGTGGTACCATGGGGAAAAAAATTACAAAAAGCTCTAATTTTGAGGAAAAGAGAAAAGGGTGGGAAAGGGGGAGCATAATCATTTCCTTATAGGCAAAGAATTGGAAACAAGCTGGAGAGGGGAGAAAAAAGCCAATTCACAAATTGATAATTCAAATTAGAGGACAAGAAATTCTGCCTAAGTATTTGTTAAAGTGAGGGGCTGGAGAGGGAGATGAAATGCAATTTTCTTTTTTATTTCCTTCAAAGAGTGAATAAGAAATTATTCTGCACATAAAAAAAATCACTTGTGATCTAATTCTGAAAATATATTGTTTCCTTTAGATGCATCTTGCTCAACACTTGATTTCAGTTTCACTCACAGATTACAATTCTTTGCATTTTTATATCCCTGAGCTCCCCACCTTGTGGTTTCCAAGTGCAAACAATTTCCTCAATATTATTCATGGCCTGGGAGAAGGAAACGAGAGGGTTCACGTTGTTCCCCATAAATGACAAGTGAATAAATACAGCCCTACAGGTGAGTAACTGAAATATTCCCCTCACCTTTCCTGGCACCACAGCCAGCTAATCCCCACTCAGGACATGTGAAGGGAATAATTCCTAGCCCAAAGTTTCAAGGAAAGCTCATTCCAGCTTCCCTCACTTGGAAAATTTTGTCATTTCTTAGGGGACCTCCAGGACTCACCTTCTTCCCACGAGGCAGGAAAAATGGTGCTGTGCTTTCACCACCTGAGTCCGAGCTGGTCCTGGGCCCCACATGGTCCTTGAAAAGGAAGAAAAGAACAGAATTCTTTGAAAATAACCTGGTTTGAGCAGAAGGAAATGAGTAAAGCAAGTTCTTAGATGGTTTTAGTGGAAATTGTGCTGTGCTCAGAGAACCTTTCCCTCACAACTTGGTTTATTTCTGTATTTACCTGTTCCATTCAGGCAAATCCTGCATTCCATCCACCCCTCACCACCAGCACAAGGAATGGATCCCAGACACATGGGAAGGCCACGTGGGATTTTACCTGTCCCTGCTTCCAGTGGGAACAACATTCCCAATGACATTAATATTGAAATGACTGTAATTGCACACACAAACCAAATTCCCCTTGGATGGGGAAGGGAATCCCGCCCTGCTGACCTGGCCATGGACAGCTCCTGTGGAATCTGCTCTGGTCACACTCAGAGGAGCTGAAACCCTTTTGAACCACAAGCTCTTTGTCCTTTTAGAATCATCCCAGAATCCCTAAAGCTGGAGAAGACCCCCAGAACCATCAGTCCAGCTGTTAACCCAGCACCAAACCACATCCACAGGATTTTTAAACACTTCCAGGGATGGGGACTCCAGCACTCCCTGCACCAGGAGATGAAGTCAGATTAGAAGAAATTGAATAGAAAAGAAATGAAGTTTTCTTTTTTTCTCTTATCTGGAAGGCAAACACAGCTTTTTTTTTTTTTTTCCCCTGGAAATTTGAGATCCACGACCACAAAGCATCCATAGAAAATCCAGCTCCAAGTTCAAATATCTGACATCTGACAACAAGTGCCAAGGGCATGGCTCTGGAAAGCAATAGGGAATGGAAAATGGGGAGGGAAAACTGAACTCAGGAAAGGGAACAGATAAAAATCCTGCTTTAGAGAGCCAGGCCAAGTCAGAACATCCCATCCTGCAGCTGGAGTGTTTGCTTCCTTGTTTGAGTTTGCTGGCAAACTCTGAACTCACACTTCTTATGTTGCACTCCAACAATAAGAGCTTTGGGGCAGGCCTTGGCTCCAGGACCTCCAGCTGAATTCCCTGGATCCATTTTCCATGGAGCCTGGGGGGAAAGGACTCCTCATTCCTTTGGGAATGCACCCCCCGGGCTCTGTCCAGGCCCTGGTAACCACTGGGGTGTTTTGCTTGGCTCCTCTGAGTTTATATCTCCACCAAAAGAGGAGAAACAACTGATGAGGGCTTTTGTAACTCCTTAAAATCTGATTATTGCAGGGAATTAGAGCCAGGAGATGCACTGGAGATAACGGGTGGGACGAGGCACGTCTGAGCCCTGCTCTGGTGCTGCTGGGGAGGAGGGATGGCACCACCACCAAAACTCAGGTCACAGCTCTGACAGGCAGGGGTTCCAAATCTGCATCCTCAGGAGCCCAGACCCTTCTTTTCCAAAGACAGCTGCAAATTGGTCGTAATTCATCAGCTTTGTATAATTTTTTGTCTAGAGTGCACATGTTCAAGTTTTCTCTTCCTTTTAAGGCTGCCTGCTCCTTCCCTGCTGAGCATTCCTGCCTCCAGCCAGAGCTGTCCCAACATCATTTCAGCTTCTACTCCACACATTCCCAGCCCATTTTCCTGCACTTTCTGCTCACCAAGCAAAAATGCAGCTTTTTGTAAGCTTCTTAACTGACACCTGAAAGAGCAGTGCTGCTCTCAGCACATTCCCAGCCTTTCTTCCCTGGGAATATTTCCCAGAGCCAGCCCCACACCCTGTGTGCCCCATAGGAAAAGAGATTTCCCTACAAGGCTGCAGGGCTGGGATTTCCAGGGAGTTCCACCCAGCACAAAATGCCTGACAGGGGCTGTGGATGGTGTCCAGCAGCTCCTCGTGGCCCAGCAACCTTCCCCAAACAGCGAGTGCTTCCAGGAAATGGGAAAGAAACACACATCCCACAGGGCTGGGAAGAGGCCCTGGATGAATCACTGCCCCCCACACACATCTTCAAGGAAATGAGGAAAAATAAATGAGTTCCAAACAGCATAATTGGGTCCCTGGGGGCCTTGGCTGGGGGTTACTCCTACAGCCACAGCATCCCAATCCCAATGGATGCAGGGCCTGGCTCAATCCCAGTTTGGGGCTGGAAGAAAAGCACCAACAAACAGCTTTGCTGACACAGCAGCCTGTGGTGGATCTGTAAGAAAACTTTTGTGCTGTTGCAATGTTTTCCTCGTTGCTTTGTGCACTCTGCAAACAGATTTGGCAAGCAGGCACTGTTACCCTGGGATCCTCCTCCAGGATTTATTTGGGGTGTTTAATACCTGCCACAGCCATCCTGCATTTCTCTGAGCTGGCACTAAATGCTGGCCCTGAAGTGACAATTTATTGTTGGCTCTGTTGGCTCAGGATAAGCCTCAAAGCCAATAATGGTCATAAAAGTGCCACTCCCAAAGTGTCCCACTCCCAAAGTGTCCCACTGCCAGGGCTTGGGGATGCTCCTGCTGGTTGTTCCCTCACCTCTCAGCTAAGGGATAAGCAAGAAAAAACAGGGATAAAACATCTGAAACTCTTGTTCTGATCCACAGCTGGGAAGGTGCTTTAGCCCCCAGACACTGCTGGCTCCATAACCAGCTTGTCTTTGGTTGGAATCATGGAATGGTTTGGGATGGAAGGACCTTAAATCCCATCCAGCCCCAGCCCTGCCATGGCAGGGACACCTCCCACTGTCCCAGGCTGCTCCAGCCTGGCCTTGGGCACTGCCAGGGATCCAGGGGCAGCCACAGCTGCTCTGGGAATTCCATCCAGCCCCTCCCCACCCTCAGAGGGACGAATTCCTTCCCAAGATCCCATCTAAATCTCTCCTCCTTTAGTTTAAAGCCATTCCCCCTTGTCCTGGCACTCCAGGTCCTTGTCCAAGGTCCCTCTCCAGCTCTTTCAGGCTCCCTTCAGGTCTTGGAAGGCCCCAATTAAATCTCTTCTCCAGGCTGGACACCCCCAACCCTCAGGCAATAGCTGAGGAAAGTCTCCTGCAGCCAACTGCAGAAAAATGCAAAAATATCCAACAGCTTCTTCAATTCAGCATTGTTAGTTAATTAAACAGATTGATCAGGGAAACCCAAATTGCTTTATCAGCAACACTGACCTGAACCAGACTCTCCTAAACTCCTGCCCCTTCCTTGCTTTGGAAAGGAAACACAGCAAATGGAAAGATGGAAACAGATGGAAACACAGCAAAAATAAAATAAGAAGTAATTTGATTTGATTTTTGGTATTGATCTTCTACCCCCTCCCATTTGTTTTAACACACAACCTATTTCTGTTACCTTCTCTGGCTCATTGAAACCTCCTCTGACTGCAGTGATGGCACCTCCCGAGCCAGGCTTCTCCTGCTTTGTGTCAGAATCCTTTTTGTTCCATTCACGATGAGCAATCAGATCATTCCTGCCAAAACTCTGGGTGAGTTCAGCACAGGTGCTGTGACTCTTCCCCTGGGACTGCCAGGCATTTCCTCTCCCAACCACATGAAATATTAATATCACTCCCCTCCCTTTTAAGAGTCTTGCTAAGAAATGGCAATTTATACCTAAATCAAATTTACTCTGCTGCCTGTCAAACCCCACAGTCACTACAAATATGGAAAGTTCATCATTAGATTTAAGAAAGCTGGGAAAAAGAATTCATTAAAAATCAATCCCTGGCCTTTTGAGCTGTTAAAATGAGTGTAACTCCTCGAGCAGCACCTTCTGAATGCAGCAGGAAAGAGGATCCTGGGCTTTGGGCGAGGTCTCCTTGTGCCCTCCCAAGGCTGCCTCTGGAGCACAGGAGTTTTTCATGTTACCAGTTCCCTGGAGGAGCCGCAGGCTGGAGCACAGCCAGAGGAATTGCCAGGGGAAGGAAAAGACCTCTGTGGTGATGGGAGCATTTCCCATGATTGTGCTTTAAATATCCAGCACTCACTCCCTATTGTCGTGGTCCCTGCATTGACAAAGGACTCTTAGTAATACTATCAGAAGGCTAAATATGATTTATTAACATGACTCCATAAATACAAAGGATTTTGGTTATTATCTGCTTAGTGTGGAGCATTTGAAGTTTTTGCTTCAAACATTGTCTAAGGAATGCTAGAATAGCTTACACAATTAGAGATAACAACTTTTCACCTCATAGGTAGAAAGAAAACTTCCATCTCCTATTATTTAGGAGACAGGCAGAGAAATCCAAATGTCCTTGAAACACAACTCAGAGATTTTGTTTACAAAAACTTGTACAGAGTAAAAAGACAGTAAAAAGATGCTTTCCCATAGGAAGAATTTTCTGCAAGCTTACATACAGAGAAACCTGTAATATGTTCTTGCAACAACTCCCCTCCCATTGTTGTCCTCTGGAATCAAGGGCAGCCAGGATTAGGGAAAAAAAGGAAATCAAAATGTCAATACAGGTTGGAGCTTTCTGCAGGGAAACTGCAATGGCTTACAGAGAAAAAAGGGAAAGTTCTCCCTTTTTCCTTTATGTAAGAATTTCCCTTAAACTTTCTCTATTTGTTTGGACAATTAAATACTCAATTAAAAATCCTTTCAGAGGGGAAGGTGGATGATATCAGGGATTCAGCCACAATATCACTTCAATTATGGATTACACCTCTCTCACTGTAAATATATGTATTTATTTATAATTTATATACATGTGGCACTGTGTCATTTGTGAACACATCACCAATCTAAAAAGATCTATACTTAATTAAAAATTATAGCACCAGGCTCTTAACTGGCAGCAAATTATTTCATCTGGGATAATTTCATTCATTTCATCCATACAAATAGTTCAGCACATTCTGTAACACCAACACCTGGAAAAATAAAATTCCACATCTCTGAAGGCATTTTTTCTTTGGAAAAAAAAAATTAACAAACCCATCCTGGGCATGGTTTTATATTCTAAGCCAAACCCACATATTATAACCCATATTAAAATCCCTCCCTGGGGGGGTGAGGAGGGGCTGGGATGGAATTCCCAGAGCAGCTGTGGCTGCCCCTGGATCCCTGGAAGTGTCCCAGGCCAGGCTGGAGCAGCCTGGGACAGTGGGAGGTGGCCCTGCCCATGGCAGGGGTTGGGAATGAGAGATTTAAGGTCCCTTCCAACCCATCCAGTCTGGAATTCCACGACTCTGTGAACATTTGAAGGTACAAAAGGTCCATTTTCCAAGCCAGAACCACCATTTAGATATTAAATAGACATTTAGACATGAAACCTTTCCCATTTGCTGTTTCTCCTAAAAACTCTCAGTCTACAGGAAAACCACTAAACATCAGTGCCCACCCCAGCATTTCTGACCCATTTCCCCAGTGGAACCCAGGAATGGAGAGCCATGGTCACTGCCCCTCTCTGGGATGGGCTCCTTGACGTGGGGGAGCTCTGCCAGACCACACCAACTCCCTCCCCTTTCCCTGGGGTGAAAGTGGAAGAGCTTTCTCCCTGTAGTCCCTCCAAGTGGAATTAAGGCTGCTGGGAATGGCTGTGCCCCTCTCCTGCTCTCCACAATTGAGCCCAGAATGTTTGCAAGTGCTCTGGGCAGTTGGTGACCGGACCAAAGGCACGCTGAGCTCCCAGCTCTGGCCTGGCCCCTGGAGCTTTTACAGGATCAACACTCATGGAAAACCACACTGGCCACACTGAGCTTTGTAAAAGCTGCTGTTTCACCAGATTTTTTAATCCAAATGTTCAGTTGGACTCCCCTGTCCTCCTGCTGGTTAAGGCTGTGGAGAAATAAACACAGTGGTGCTGATACATTTCATGAGGAAACAAGGCCATGTTTGTCCAAACACCGTGACTAATCCAGGGGAGAAAGATCATTTTCTCAGAAGTCTGGGAACACACAGTGATGCAGGAAAGAACAAAGGAGGAGTTATTGCTAATCACAACCAAGAAAATGAGATTATTGTGAGATAATTCACTGACCAGTGAGAGATGAGAGATACCAAACCATTCATCAGTATGGAAATGAGATTTTATATACATTAATTACTTAAAGAACTGGACATAGCTGCTCTGATGTTTTAATTCCATGTCCATCTAATACTCAGGCTAAAATGTAATCCTAGTTGATTTTTTAAGTCCCAGGAGTGGTGCCTACAATAACCAAATATGAACTTTGCAATAGAAACAAATCACAATGTGGATTTTGATTTGTTCTTTGAAATAATTGTAGGGGTTCCTGAAGAATAAGCTGCCTTTCCTGCTGTCAGGGTGCTCAATCTGCTTCAATCACCTGGTTACTGGAAATCCTGCAGAAGAGTAAAATTAAAAACCTGCAAACTGTCATCACACATTTTATAGGGAGAGCTGAAATTGGGTAATAGAATCCCAGAATCATTAAGGCTGGAAAAGATCTCCAACATCATCAAGTTCAATGAATAATTCCATGAGTAATTTATGTATCTACTGACATAAATACAGGCTATAAATGTTTAACTTTGAGCAAACCTTTAAAAAACCTAAGTACAGAATTCATAGGTGAAGATAAAACACCACATTTAAGTTAATTCATCTCCCTGCAACACAAATTCTTCTGAGAACAGAATTAACAATAAATTCTACCTGTTTTCTACCCCAAATAACATCCCCAGTTACTCCAGGAAGGTCTCAATGAGGAATATTTTTGTGTTTTGTCTAAGAGAAGTTAAAAATTATGAAATAAGTAATGTTGGGATCACCTTTGAGGTGTGCCCAGAGCAGTGACAGTGCAGGGCTGTCTGTCCCTTTTAGGTTTTGATGAAAGGAACCTCAGAGCTCAGCAGCCCCAGCTCCTGGAAAAGGGCACAGAGAGGGAACAGAGAGGGGGATCCAGGGAGCAGGACATGGAAATTTCCTTCCTCTCTGAGGGGCCACTGCCACCTTGCAGAGAGGGGTGGCTGGTGAGACAATGCTGAGGAATTTTGGTGAGAATCCCTCTCCTGTCCTCACCTTATTTCACACATCCCTGAGCCATCACCCCCTTGTTGTGCAAATATTTAATGCCTTCTCCAAACATTGTGCAACCAAACACCTCCCAAGGTGTTGTGCTGTTGCAACCCTCATTTCACAGGGACGTGCACTGGATCTTTGCAGAATCAGTGTCAAAAAGTCAGAATTACAAGGGGATTTTTATTGCTATCAGGTAAGTAAATGTTAGCCTCAAACAAATTAAAGTTGTGTGGGGTGAGGGGTTGTGCCTCCACGCCCATGATCTGCCAGGAATTCCATCTGAACAGGGCTTTAGAGGCTTCATTTCAGATTCCCATCTTTTAGGGATCTGCCCAGACATCTCTGGAGAGGCAGAACTGCTGCAAGAGCTGTCCAACAACCAAACATCCCAGCTGAGCTCCCCTGTGACAGCCATCAAGCACTCCAAAAAGCAAATATTGCCCTCAGCAGCTCAGCTCCAAAGGGCTGCTTTAATTACTGTTTGTTTTCAAACAGGCCTGAGCACGATCCCACATGCATTTGGTACAGTTTCACGAGGCAACACGGTGATTTCAGGTCATTAACAGGGATTATTTACTGCCCATGTTTATTCCTGGCTCTGGGTGATGGGCATGGAAGGCATTTGTTTGTCTGGAAGGGTTTCTCTGTTCCATAGCAGCTCCAGAATTCAAAGGAAATGACCCAAAAGAGGTTTGCCAAATGTTCTGTGGCTGCCTCACACGTCAGGATCACAGTGATCATCTGCAGTGATTGACTCCCTGTTTATAATCCCTTTTCACTTTCCTGGGATAAGGTCATGGCAGATTTATTCCAATTTCCTTGCAAAACAATATTTGGGGAAATGCAATAAAAGAGGATCCTGTAAATGCTCACGTGCTTGGGAGTTCCCCTGCTTCTCTGTTTCACTGGGTTCACAAGGGGCTCTTTCTGTGTGGGAATGTCTGACGCTGCAAAAGGATTGATTTGATACAGTAAAAACACCAAGTTCAATGAAATGGGGCATTAAAGGTGACTTCACACCATCAGCCTTCAGGCTGGAGGAGCCTCCAAGGAACAGGAGCAGAAGTGCTGATGGATAATTCACTGGAAAAGTGGCAAGAGCAGCTAAGAGACCTCAGAAACTTCCTGGTGCCATTTCAATTGTACAGGACTTTGGCACACATTTTAAAGCCAACACAAAAATACACAAAATAATGGAAACAGCATCAGTGAGCTTGGTTTGGGTCAGAAGGCTTTACCAGACCTTCCTGGCTGACTTCAATATTGTCCCTTAAAAGTCAAGTGCTGGGCTCACCTAATTATGGCCTTCCAGTACCTGAAAAGAGCTACAAGAAAGATGGAGAGAGACAATTTGCAAGGGCCTGGAGTGACAGAAAATACAAATATTTCTTTTTAAAAAATCCTATCCATGATCTAAAAATTATCAGAAGCCTTAAAACCCAAATTTTCCTGGAATAAATGAGCCACATTAAATCAATACCCATATTTTTTTCTATAGGTAAAGTCAGCCCAGCAACGCATTAAAAGATGAGCAATTCTTGATTTATCCAGCAAAACATATGAAGACTAATTAAAAATTAATTCTTGGGATTAATTATTCAGATAAAATCCCAAATCAGTTAAAATCAAGTAACAGAACTTGTTCTTAATTACAGCAAGATGGTGAAGTTAAAACTGGAAAAGTTGCATAACCAAATAAAGTGAATTTTGTCCAAATTCACTGTATTAAATTACAGTCAGCTGGTAATGGTTGGGAGCCAGTGAGGTCTGGTGTATACAGGGGATATAGAAATTGTCTCCAAATATGAAACAAATTAGCAATAATTGGTCTCTAAACAAGCACTTGATGTATGAAAAAGGAAAATGCAAACCTCAGAATGCTTTTTAGAGCCACTGCCTGAACCAAGCCTCGTTTCCAGCTCCAAAGGGTCCAAGTCAGCTGTGAGAAGTGTGATGCAAACCTCCTCGAGAAGCTTCCCAGCATGTCCTGGCTCCTAAAGGGGACAGGGAGAGAGGCTCTGGGAGATGGAACTGGCACCAGCACCATCCTCTTTGGGGCTGCAGCAAATTATGTGGGATGAGAGGGAAAAATACTGTAAAGCACAAAACCTCCCTGCAGCACATTCTAATTAACCAGAATACACAGAATCATGGAATGCTTTGGGTTGGAAAGGACCTCAAAGCCCATCCAGTGCCACCCCTGCCATGGCAGGGACACCTCCAACTGTCCAAGGTGCTCCCAGCCCCAGTGTCCAGCCTGGCCTTGGGCACTGCCAGGGATCCAGGGACAGCCACAGCTGCTCTGGGAATTCCATCCAGCCCCTGCCCACCCTCACAGGGAGGAATTCCCAGTTCCCAAGATCCCACCCATCCCTGCCCTCTGGCAGTGGGAGCCATTCCCTGTGTCCTGTCCCTCCATCCATTGTCAATAGTCCCCCTCCATCCTTCTTGTAGCCCCTTCAGATGAGGCCACGCTGAGGTCACCCCAAAGCTTCTCCAGGCTGAGCAATCCCAATTCTCCAGCCTTTCCTCCCAGCAGAGCTGCTCCATCCCTCTGCTCATCCTGGTGCTCCCCTCGGGACTCACTCCAGCAGGGATGCATCCCTCCAGGTCAGGTAATTCACCTCAGCTCCTTTGGTTCAGCTCTGACACACTGCAGAGCTCCATTTCACCCTCACCGAAGAGCCTGAAGCAACCTTGGCTCTTGGAGGATGCACCTCCAGCTTTTAAGAGTCCAAAACCCAAAGCTTAAAATAAATACATTTCCTAAAGGTTGTGGAAGCACAAACACATTTACAAACATCCCCCAGCCTTGACCTGGACCTGTTCAGCATCTGAGCTTTTGTTTTTCCCAAGGCAAATTGTTTTGTAAATTCAGATCAACGGCAGATTACAGCAGCCTGATCTCTGCAGAAGTGTAGGAAACCGCCCTGGGATTGTCCCTGCTCTGTCACAGGGGTTCAGTGCCCTTGTCACACTGACTCTGGGTTACTCACAGCCTCCTGCTTGCCCTCGGGAGGAAGGAAACTGCCCTGTCACTGGGACAGCAGGAAAAGGAGGAGAACGCGAGGGGAAAGGAAGTGCATCCAAAGTCAGGGATGGGGCAGCGCCCCAGGGCTCGGCTCCGAGCCTGGCAGGCTTTCTGTGACAAAGCCGCCTTTAGAGGCTTTTACCTCTTTTTAAGAAACTCCCCCACAATCGAAGGCCCCGAAGTTGTGAGTGTGAAACCCCTGGGCAGGGCGGCTTTAACTCCTTCCCTGAGCAGCGGGAGCAGGAGAAGCAGCTCTCTCCCACCCCACCGCACCCTCCCCGACATCCTGCACCAAAGTTTCCTCACCGGCCATCCCTGCTCCACCTCGCTGCTCGCCTTTCCACGGATCTGTGCTTCCTGCGCTCCCACGGGATCCTGGGCGCTCGTCCCACACCCAGGGTGCGCTGGAAGGGCAGAAGGGGACAGCAGGACACAGCTGGCACTGCCCGAACCCCCCCAGTGCCAGCCCAGGGCAATCAGCCTGGGGATTTCAGTCTGGAAGGGACATCAGCGCTGCCACCACAGCGAGGATAAACGAGAAAATGTTGGTTTCTTCCAGAAAAATACCGGAGGCAAACATGGCACGTGTCCCAAAAAGGGAAAAGTCATCCTCCAACTCACCTTGACACCAGGCAGGGACACTTTCTACTAGTCCAGGTTGCTCCAAGCCCCCTCCAGCCTGGCCTGTGTGAAATGTGAATGTAAAGATACAAACTGTTAATTACAGAATCTATTTCAGGAGGGGAAAATAATAACCAACAAATTCAGGAAAATTAGCTGGGTGGTATAAAAAACTATAATAAAGAATGATATTATACCTTTACTGTAATAATTCTTTCCCTCACTCAGGAAAGCCTCAGAAGTACTGAAGTTCCAGTCCTGTGAAAAAGCATTCTAGTAATAAAAAGAGACTTAAAGTTCCACAGGAGACAGTTTGAGTCCTTAACCAGAGTTTTGATTTACTTCTCTGAGGTCCCAGCCCAGAAACCTGCCCCAATACTCATGCAGAGCACAAAAATAGATTCCCAGCTGCACATACAAACCCCTGTCTGCTCAGATGCTAATAGAGCAAGTCGTTAAAAATCAGTTTTTTTAACACAGGAAGTGCTGCAGCCTTTTACATTTTACCACACTCAGTCTCTCCAAAAGAGATGCTTCCAGGAGGAGCAAGGCAACAAGCCCACTTGTATCCCAGAAATCATTTTAAGGGAATGTAGCTTCTTTCTCTGTTTATTTTCTTCATGTTACCAAGACATGACTATACTGGTTCCAAAAAGTTCACTAAGTGAGATTTATTCCAGAGATAAATGCTTCTTGTGCATTATATTTGGAATATTTCAGCTGTGTCCCAGGCAAAGTGTGTCATGGTCTGAGCGAGGCTCTGGAGTTTTGGGAGGTGTTGAGTTGTGGTAACGCTGAGAAGGAGCTAAGTGCATTTCTCCAGCCATTACCTGTGTTTGCTCTGATCTGTGTCAGGATTACACATCTGGCTCGAGCTGCAGGCTCCTTTCAGACAAATCCTGTGGCCCTCAATGTCCCTGGCTCCCCTCTGAACCCCCGGTCCTGCTCAAGTTCTTTCAGCATCTTTCAAGTCCCCCTGGCTCCCAGCCCTCCTCGAGCACCCCCAGTCCACCTCATCTCCTCTCAGAACCCCTGGTCCCCCTTGAGCCCCCCCGGCTTCCCTGAGGACCCTGGCACCCCTCAAATCCCTCTGACCCCCCCAGAACCCCTGGTCCCCCTAGAGCTCCTCTGGCTCCCTTCAATTCCCTCTGGCTCCCCTTAAAATCCCTCTGAAGTCCCCCTGGCTGCTCTCCAAGTCTTCAGTCCCCCTCAAATCCTCCTGGTTCCTCTCAGAACCCCTGCTCACTATCAAATCCCCTGGCTCCCCTCAGTACCCGACACCCCTCAAATCCCCTGGCTCCCCTCAGTACCCGACACCCCTCAAATCCCCTGGCTCCCCTCAGTACCCGACACCCCTCAAATCCCCTGGCTCCCCTCAGTACCCGACACCCCTCAAATCCCCTGGCTCCCCTCAGTACCCGACACCCCTCAAATCCCCTGGCTCCCCTCAGTACCCGACACCCCTCAAATCCCCTGGCTCCCCTCAGTACCCGACACCCCTCAAATCCCCTGGCTCCCCTCAGTACCCGACACCCCTCAAATCCCCTGGCTCCCCTCAGTACCCGACACCCCTCAAATCCCCTGGCTCCCCTCAGTACCCGACACCCCTCAAATCCCCTGGCTCCCCTCAGTACCCGACACCCCTCAAATCCCCTGGCTCCCCTCAGTACCCGACACCCCTCAAATCCCCTGGCTCCCCTCAGTACCCGACACCCCTCAAATCCCCTGGCTCCCCTCAGTACCCGACACCCCTCAAATCCCCTGGCTCCCCTCAGTACCCGACACCCCTCAAATCCCCTGGCTCCCCTCAGTACCCGACACCCCTCAAATCCCCTGGCTCCCCNGAAGTCTCAGACCCCCTCATATCCCCCTGGCTCCCCTGAGTACCTGGCACTCCTCAAATCCCCTGGCTCCCCTCAGAAGTCTCAGACCCCCTCAGATCCCCCTGGCTGCCCTCAGTACCCCGCTCCCTCTCAAGTCCCCCCAATATGTTCAAGCCTCCGGGTCCCCCATAACGTCCCGGCTCCCCTGAGCCCCGGCGGCTCTGGGGTGGGAGGGCTGAGGGAAGGGGAGTCGCCGCCGGGCCGGGCCCTCGGCGGGCGCTGGCAGCGGGCGGAGGGCGGGCGGGAGCAGCGGGCCGGGCCCCGCTATTTGTACGGGAGCGGGGCCGAGCCCGCCCCAGTGCCCGCCGCTGCCCGCACCATGCCGGGGCTCCGCGCCTCACCGCCCGCCTTCCTCCTGCTCCTCGTGCTCGTCTTTCCCCGTGGCAGCTCCGCCGGGCAGGAGCTGGAGCCCGGCAGCCGCTCGGCCGCGGCGGCGGCGCGGGTGGCCCTGCAGTACCGCAACTTCCAGGCGGGATCCCTCGGCGGGCTCAGGGCGCTCGGGCAGGTCCGCAAGGCTACGCTGAAGGTAAGCGGGGGAGCGGCGGGGTGTAAAGGGGCTCTGGGAAAGTGTAATTAACAGTAATTATTGCATTAGTATTGATACATGTAACTGAGCTTAGCGCGTTCCCACGCAGGGCACCGGGCGCCTTCCCGCGTCCCTCAAGAGCCGCTGCCCCATCCTTGGGGACACCCGGGTTCCCGCAGGGACACCTGGGTCTCCTCGGGGACCGCTGTCCCATCCCTTCCTCAGGGACACCCGGGTCCCCGCTGTCCCACAGCCTCGTCCCTCGTGGGACCCTGGCTCTCCTCAGGAGCTGCTGTCCCGCAGTCCCTCCCTCATACCACTTCATCTAAAGGTGATGCAGTTCCCACCAGAAAATACGCCTTAATCTTCCCAAAATCACATCGAATTGAGGTGGCAGAACGGGACAGGAGTCCCAGAGAGGAGCAGCTACGGGGACAGGGCGTTCCCGTCATGGGGAGCTTGCCGGGGATGCTCGAGGTGGTGCCCGGGGTGCAGCCCTTCTCTTCCTCCAGGTCTGGCGGGGGTTTACAGCTTATTCAGTTTCCAGAAGTACAGGATCAGGTAAAAACTTCTGGGGAATGTTTGTCCCGGGCTGTAGATCCTGGAAGGAATGCATCACCTTCCTGCAGAGCCGAGGGACGGGATTTAAATCCAGCCCTGTGCTCCTGCTGCTGGGCAGCTCCTGAGAGCAAGGGCTGCTTGTTTGGGTTCCCAGAACAACAAATTCTGGGTCCTGGATTCTGCTGGGCAGCTCCTGAGAGCAAAGGCTGCTTGTTTGGGTTCCCAGAACAACAAATTCTGGGTCCTGGATTCTGCTGGGCAGCTCCTGAGAGCAAAGGCTGCTTGTTTGGGTTCCCAGAACAACAAATTCTGGGTCCTGGATTCCGCTGGGCAGCTCCTGAGAGCAAAGGCTGGCTGTTCTGGGTTCCCAGTCTGAGGTGCCAAAGGCAGCACCGGATTCCACTGGAGCCTTTCCAGGATTTGGAGATCTTCCACCACTTGTCCTGTGCAACTCCTAAAACTGAGTAAGAAGATGTAGTGTTAAATCTCCCCTTTCAAAAAAGATGTTCCAAACCAGCCAGGAATATTTGGGATGCATTAATTAATGCAGCCCTTGTATTATAGAGATCTTTAGGTGCTGAGCATGGAGGTGCTCCTGGGATAGTGAAGTTTTCCTGTGAAATCGCTACAAACACCTATGGCAGGAATTCTCTGTGTTATTTTATACTCTCCAAAAGTACACATGCTCCTTCTGTATTTCCTGGGCACTCTGTATGTCTACATGTAAATATTTCCATATATAAACACCTGTGCCTGGCTGAAGAATAAGTGAACATTTGTGGGGAGGGAAAGGGGTTTTTCCACTCTCTATCAGCCACCTGCCTCCCGATACAGGAAGGAAAATAATTGGCTCATTAGAGAGAAGTGAAATTACTCCTTATTTCCTCATTGCTGGGTGCTGTAGGAGCTCCCTGGAACCACTCTCTGCAGTTTATTTCCCTTTTTTTTGTTTTTTTGAATGCTCTGAAAACAAGAGGAGAAATGCACTAAAAGTGGGCACTTCCTTCTTTCCTGTCCTCCCCTGGAAAAAAATGAAAAGAATTTCCTGCAAGGAATCTGCTGTATTAGGTGAAGCCAAGAGGCAGAAGTGTTGGGATTGGGGTATTTTTTTAGGTTTCTCTGGTTTTTAATTATTTTTGAAAGTGGGCTAATTTCCTATTGGTTACTCTATTACTGGATCTCGTAAAATCAGGATAATTTTTAGTGGAATTTAATAATGAGCATTGTAATTTAATACTAACTTTATTAGCCCACAAGCTGGTGAAAGTGGTAATTGAAAACAGGACTGGGAACTCTCTTAGATGGGAAAGATCTTTCAAGTTCAGGTAAAATGAGACTTTCTTTCCTGGCAACAAAATGCCAGACCTGGAGTAATCCTTACCTTGGATGCAGATGATTTTTGTTGTCCCTTTTCTTTTTTTTTTTTTTTGACTGAGGATCTTCTAGGAAACAGCAGTTCCTGGAGTTGTTGTCCTGCACTTTCAAATACACTTTTGATAATGAAGCATTAGTTTGTGCCAGCTGAAGATCCCAGAATTTAAAGGGAAGCTTTTGGGAGCAATTCCCCATCCCAAGCTGCCCTGGAAATCCTAATTTAGGAGTAGGGAGGTGAAGGGAAAAGGGAAAAGCCGGGTGACCTCGTGCAACATTTGCTTAAATTTGAGTAGAAAATCCAATTTTCAGATATCCAGGTGGACATTTCACAGCCTCACCTGGACACAAACAGTGCTTTGGACACAAACCACAGTTCTGCTCCCTAATATTAGAAGTCAATTAAAAATGTTCTGTTAATTTCCAACAGTCAGAGCCCCACGTTTGGGTGGGAAGGGCAGAATCCGTGGCAGGGGCAGCTCTGACTCCTTCTCCCAGCTTCTCCCTGCTCAGTGATCCAGAAGAAACTGATCCCAGGGGAAAAATCCTGGTGGGGAAACAGAGGGGAAGAGATGGAAACCCTCTCAGGATGGGGGGAGAGAGGGATCCTCCCTTGCCCTGCCTGTGGGGAGTGAGGGAGGTGCAAACTGATTTAAACTGATTTAAACCGACTGGAAACTGATTCCTTGGGGACCTGCAGTGAAGCTGCTCTGAAATTGTTGTTTTGGCCTTCCCAGGGCTAAAAGTCTGTCAGGAAAGTTGCAGTAATTTGGAGCCCAGAAGGAAAAGAATCCCGTGACCCAGATATTGAGTGGAAAAATGAATTACTCACTTGTTTTCTTCTCTTTTTGGACACTTTTATCTTTGGCTGCTTCCCTGGGGGTTGCCAGACATCCCTGAGCTCTGCTCAGCTCACACTCTGGGATTGGGTAACGGCATTTTGGGATGAGAGTGGGAAAAAATAGTGGAAATAAAGTCCTCCTTCAGGACTACAAAGACTTTTGTACAATTATTTTGTGCCAAATGGAGCTTCTTCCTTCTCCCTGGTGAGCTCAGGAAGCCTCAGGTGTTGACACCAGACTAAATATTTGTTTTAGCTCTGTAGCATCATTTGAAAGCTGTCTAGGCAGCAGTAGTAGGGTGGTAGTACCTACTGGCAGTACTGTGGGGGAGTTGTTGAAAGTCAGGAGGGAATCTCTGCTTCAAAACCCCCAGAAACACAGAATTCTGTGCTCTTTTAAAAGTCCTGCTGATTATTGCAGCTTCTCTCACCTGCAGGACTGATGATACACAGGAGTAATCGTGGGTCAGTGTAAAAATCCCCAAATTTAATCAGATTAGGGGTGTTGTAAACCATAGCAATAACACCTCTTGGGTGGTTTACCACAGTTAGGATCTTAGACTTAAATGTGGTTACTGTACGAGATGAGACCCTTCTAAACTTCATTGCAAAACTCCTTCTTTGGTGATCTGCATTTCAGAAAGTCAGCGTTCACTACTCTGCCCACGTCCCATTGTCACTTTGAGGACAGTATTTGAGGCAATACACAAAAAGGGGAGAAGGGGAGAAGGAGGATGCAGAGAAGAAATGATCAAAAAGGCTGAGCTCATCCTCTCTGTTTCCTGCACCCCCTTCATGGTGAGATTTGGCTCCACACTGGACTTGCCTCATCCTAAAGCTCCAGGAGGGGATTTTATAAAAATAGAGTGACTAAAGCAATTGTTTACCTGCATTTTCCAGCTCAGTGTAGGTGCCACAGGCAGGTGCTGAGCTAAGGATCTGCTGTGGGTATGAAACTCCACTCACCTGGTACCATTAAACATTTCCTGGGAACAGGAAGGCTCAGAGTTAGATAAATAACACACAAAGGTTTGCTTTGGGTCCTGCAAACAGCCACAATTGTATTTAACCACCAAGAAAGACTAAAAGTCAGTGACGTTGCACTCAAAACCAGGGAATTTCAGAAGGGACCTTCCGTCCTCAGAGCTCCTTGCAGCACATAATTCCACACATTTAATTCCACTGCTGGTTCCATCCTCTCTCTTCCAGAACATCCCAGAGTCTGGCCACAAGTATTACCTGCAGTTCAGCACTGAGGACTACAGGACTGGGGTGAGTTCCTGCTCTTCCTCCTCACCCTGGCCATTAAACCAACTCCAGCAGCTCCAAACAGGGACATTTGTGTCCTAAATGGATCTGCCACAGTGGAAACCCCTTTCTGCTCCTCCCTGCCTGCCTTTGCTCCGAGGCTCACCTGAGTGATCCCCAGGCCTCAGTCCCAGAGGGAATTCTTGCTCAAGTCATTGAGGCAAGCAAAGGCCTGACTGGAACTGTGCAGTGGCCCAAGCTGGGTGACAGGGTGACAGTGTGACAAGGCCCTATTCCCCCTCTGAGCTCCCCATTCCCCCTCTCAGGTCCCCATTCTCCTGCTGCCCACACCCCAAAATGGGAATCAGGACCTGACAGTTCCATGTCCTTTCCAATTCCACCCCCCTCCATTCACTCTGTCCCAGCTGTCAGCAGCATTTTACTGCCCTCTTCCTTCACACACACTTTGTGGAATTCAAATGATTTTCAGAACTTACTGTGAAGCCTTGGATTATTTTTGTTTCAAGGCTGGCACAATGAAAGTCCCTGTTATCAATTAATGTTGTTTCTTGAACTCTCACAAACATATTTCCAAGATGACTTAGAGCATTGTCATGTCCTGAAAGCAGGACAAGCATTAATTAAAACCTTCTGTTAAATCCCTTTAGCCTTGTGGATTTAACCTCTTTCCTGGAAAAAAGAAAAATAAAATCCTTCTTGATACTTTCCTAACCCCTGAACAGCTTCATACAAAGAGCGAGTTGCTGGTAAATAAAATCTTGATTAAAAAGAACAGTTTTAAACTCTCCCTTGACAGGAAGATGCTGGGAACTGCCTGGCTACAGTGCTGTATCCAAAGAAAAAGTCTCCTCCTGTTGTCAGCATCAAGTGCTCCCACACCAAAGACCAGCAGGAAATCCAGGAAGAGGACAACAGACTTTACCAAAGGATCAGGCACCAAAGCAAACCAATAACTGGAAACAACATTCCAGGTATATTCCTCCAAATACTCACCTGTATTTCATTTTATCTCAAAGGGCATGAAGGACACAGGCATTTGGAAAGGAGACACAACACTGACAGTAGCACCCTGAGCCCATCCTGTCAAAGCAGTCCCACCTCCCCAGGGATTTTTGGGAGAACAAAGCCCGTCTGGATTTACCACTGGCACTCAGCATCATCCTGTGGGGGTGGTTTGGGTTTAAAAGCAGCTCCACACCACTTTTAAGTCAAATCAATGCAGATTGTCCTCCAGGAATAATGAGTGCCCAAACCCACACACCTCCCCAGCTGTGGGTGGAAATGCACTGAGGATGACCAACACCATTTTTCCATCCTGGAAAAATCCCATCTTTTGTCCCAGCTAGGTAAGGACTTCCATTATTGTGGATTTTTGGGTTTCTCTCCTCATCATGGGGATCCCTCTCTTGGCAGTGTCAGCTGTGCCACACTTCCCTGGAAGTGCAGGTTTAGCATCAGTCCCCTCCCTCCTCCCTGTGACCCATCAGAGGGAAGAGCCCCGTGCGGGAATGGTGCTGTGCCAGGCAAAACTGCTCTGAGGTTCATTTTCCTGCTGCCCAGCCAGAATTAATGTTATTTTCTCTTTCTCCTTGCCTTGCAGACAGCTATGGCAACATTGAGCCTGCCCTGGAGCCAGTGTGGGCTCTGGCTGTGGCTGGCAGCAGCTCCATCATGTGGGAAAAGTCCACGGAGACCTTGGGATACTTCCTGGCCCAAGTGAAGTCTGTGAGGCAGTGGGTGAGTGGGGCAGCAGGGACAGGGCAGGGGCAGCACAGAGCTCTGCTCTGAGGGCCTTCCCCAAGTCCCAGGGCCTGCTCCTCACCAGCAGCTCCACCTCTGCACGAGCACTTTGTCCACGTTTTGCTGGGAAAATTGTCCTTACCTGGATCTGCAGGAGTGGCTTCTGCAGGTGCTGCAGTTCCTGAGCCCCAGAGCAGAGCCCAGCAGCCTCTGGCTGTGCTCACACCTCACCAGCACCTGCCTGGGGGCAGCTCCACTGCCTGCAGCACTTCCAGAGCCCTCAGCCAGCTGGGATCCACGGCCAGGATCCAGGTTTGGCTCCTCAGCTCTTCAGCCTCTCTCTGAAGGAGAGGTTCATAAAATTCTCAGATTTAATTGAGGGTTAAATTCAATTGATTAGCACCTGGTTTCAGTGCAGACAGGCTGCAGAGCCACACAGCTCTCAGTGTCCTCAAACATTCCATGCAGGAAGTGCTCCTAATTCCATCTTTCCACAGTCTAAACCCCTCTCACTCCAACCAGCAACCACAGCCACAGGGCCCTGCTCACCTCCTTCCCTGAGCTCCAGTAAATCACAGCAGACATTAAATTTTACCAGTATAAACCTGTGCTCCTGATAATTCTTTCCTTTTTTACACCTGCCCAGATCAGGAAAGATGATTTTGTTGAGTTTGACTACACTGTGCTACTGCATGAAATCCCAACCCAGGTAAGAAGTGCACGTGAAGAACCCCTCCTGTCAGCAGGGGATGAGCTGCATCCAGGTGACAAAATCTGTGTTTAAATCCCTTCTCCAGGAAATCATTTCCTGCCACATGCGCCTGACGTGGCTCCCTGGGCACCCTCTGAAAGTGAAACATTTCTGTGCTGCCGAGAGCCACGGTGCAGACCAGGGATCTGGGGCAGGATCTGGATCAGCTGCTGGGCCTTCAGCTGAAAAGGGAGCAAATTTTTAAGTGAAATCCTCAGTTTTGTGGATATGGATCCAACCAGCAAATCCTTGTGTTGTCAGACCTGGAGCTGGGATCATCCTTCCACGGCAGTCGGTGATGGGGAGTGGTTTCACTGATCTGTTCTGTGCCAAAATTAATTCCTGCCACTTCTCCAACTGCGAGATTCAAGTTCTGCAGCTCTGCCTGAACCCTCTGCTACTCCATATATACACAGATGAACATACAGCAGTTGATTTGATGTCACTAATTAACTGTTACTTAAGAGTTTGTAAACAAAATTAATATATTTGGATAAAAATCACGAGCAAAGTGTTAATCTGTCACTAAGAGAGATTTGCCTACTAATTTTTTGTCATGTTTTGGGCTAGAATCATGCTGATTTTTAACTCACATCTCCAATAAACCAAATGCCATCACTCAGGGTCGAGGCTGGGTTTTCTTTCTGCTGCTGTTGGAGCCCGAATTTCCACCTCGTCACCTGGAATCAAAGCAGATCTGCAGAGCCAGGGAGGCTCCTGGTGGGTGAATCCCCATGTTTGGGAACAGCTCCTGTGTTATTCCTGCCACGTCCTGTCCCACCACAAAGTCATGGCTTTGTCCTGTGCCACCAGATTCTCCAGCTGGGTTCCCAGCAGATCCCTCACTGTCCCACCTCTGCTCACTGCAATGTGCCAAACTGTCCCAAACTCACCTTTTTCCCCCTCAGCCAGGTTTGTGGCAGGATAAATTAAATCCTTCCCAAGAACACCACGTTCCTGAGGAGCAGAGGCTCTGGGGTGGCTGCTCTGTTTAACTTGGTTTTCACAATCCTTGAGCTGTAATTGGGAACAACAATTCAAGGATTTCACACAACAGCTTTCCCTGGATGCTTTTTAGGCTGGGTGATGTCAGCTTCCCAAATTCCAGCATTTTACACAAATAAGTCTGATTGCCTGATTGAAGCTTTTCTCCTCAACCCAATGAACTCAGGGAAGCAGAATTCCACACCCTCCTGGTGTTTTCCTTCCTGCTGCGAGAACATTTCTCATCATCAGAAGTGTGAAATCAGGGAGCAAAATTCCAACATTCCTTAAAGAAGCTGCTGATTAAATTTTTTTTTTTTAATTAAGCCAAGAAAATAGGATGGATTTGGCACTTTGGGGCTCTGCTTTTGTCTCCTTACCTTGTTTTTTGCCTCTGCTCTGCAGGGCTGGAATAGAGGATCAGGCACTTCCCAGGCACCAGGGTGGTGGAACTGGCTGCCCACAAACTCACAGCAGTTCAGGAACTCCGTAGGAACTTCTGGATAAGTAGCAAAGTCTCCTCCAGCTGCTTTTAGGCCAAGTTCTCAGCCTAAAACCTCAAATCATGCAGCAAAATTCTTGGGGTGTTTCTTCACCAGGTTTGTGGAGAACCAGCACATCTGGCAGAACTCATCAGCCAGGAATTCACATCACAATTGGTCTAAACCTAATATAAACTCCATAAATATAAATCACATAAATAGAAATAAACCCCAGAAACACAAATAAAATCATACCCACACTGTTTCTTGTCCTGTGTTCACACTGCTTTTATCAGACATCTCCAAGTTTTGGGGAAAGTGCTACATTTGCTTGTTTTAGAAAGCTTCCAAATGTCTGAGAACCTGCAGGGCTTTTCTGGAAATGAATTCCAGCTGAGCATTCCCAAAAACAAAGCCATGGATGTGTGGGAATGATGGATTTGTCCCAAGGCAGCACCACACGGACACCCCACATCTGGCCTGGGATCTGTCAGCAGCTCCAGGCCCTGGCAAACCCTTCCCCAAGGTTTCCATAAATCATTTTCCAGTCCCTCCGTGAGGAGAAGCAGCCTGGCTGCTCCAGTTGTTCCTGTCTGGGAAGCAGCAGCCCCAGTGCTGTGCCAGGAATGTCACTGGGTTTGAACTGGAACTTCACTCCCTGTTTACTGGAATCTGCAAAAACACTTTTCAGCTGAGTAGGGCAGGAAGGAGGGAAGAAAATTCAACGTGGACATTCTGGGAATAACTAAAAATACAGAATTATGGGAATATCTTCTCACCTAACCCCTTTGTTTTGCCTCTGCTTTGAGTCAGCAAAGTCAAGTGATTCCCGAGCTGCATCAGCTGCAACTCAGCCTCTGGACTGTGAGATTCTGGGAAAAGGGATCTTTGGTTTGGATTTCTAACCAAGAGCAAAAAGCCAAGCCCATACATGAGTCCACACCCCAAGCCCAGTAAATCCACGTCCCCAAGCCACACAGTAATTCCATCTTGTTCCCAGCTTTGGGAAGAGGCAGCTCCTCCCAACATCCCTGGCAACTCAGCTCCATCCTTGGGCCACCACTGAAAGTGGATTTGATGACAAACACTGACTGATGGCTTTGCCCAGTGGCTTGAGACTTGGGAGGATCCTGTGCCATTTCCACAGGATTTGGAGGGGAAAATTCCATCTGTTCCCTGGAGGGAAGCTGGAGCACCACATGCCAAGTGCTGTCCCACTCCCTGTACCTGTCCAGCAGCTCCTACCTCAGTTTAACATTCCAAATAAAGATGTATCAAGTAAAAAATAAAATTATTTTAATAGATCTTGATTAAGACAAATCTCAAGCAAATAATCAGCCGTGTTTTAACATCTATTTGTTACAAGAGCATTTACACAGAGCAATCCCGTGGTGATCCCCTGGTGCTGCTGACACCACCCCAGAGGAAAGGCTTCATGATAAAATTCCAAGTCCAAATCCCACTGGAGCCCACCTTACCCAGCCAGCCTGGGCTGCTTCCATGGCTTGGAAAAGTGAGCTGTTGGAGAGGACTGGGACAAACTGTTCAGTGGGCTCCAGAGGAATCCCATCAGCTCTTGGCTTTGCCCTTTTTGGCAGGAAGTCTCCCCGTTGCTTCCAGGTATTTGTTGATGATTTCCTCCTGAGCGCTGGCTGAACAGGGGTGATATTTGGAGTATTCCATGGTGTATTCCCCCTTTCCCTGCAGAGTTGGGAAAAGAAAGTGAGGATGGGCCACGTGCAACCCTGCTGGGCACACACCTCCTGTCTGTGAAGTGACACCCAGGGATCCTCTACAATCCCACCCAAACAAAACTCCTCAGGTACACAAGAATTGTTCAGCCAGCAATTCCACAGCTCTGGTTTGATTTGATCTCATCCCCCCCTGCAGCTGCCATGGACAGGATGATCCAGTGAGCCCAAATTTACAGAATCAAACACGTTTTAGCAAACAGGACCAGGAGGACTCACCTCTGTGCAAGACCTCAGCTCAGTGGCATATCCAAACATATCGTTCAGTGGCACCTAAAATCCAAATATATTTGCTCGTAATGAGGTTTTTGCCATCACTTTTGGGCTATCAGCTGATTAATCTCAGTTATGATATCAAGAGTCAGTGCTGTCTGTAAACAGCTCTGATTTAATGGTCTGCTGTTGTAAAGTATCTGTTATTTTAATTAATTTATATTTGCAGTGTGTTTTCAGCAGGAAACCTCAAAAATCTGAGAGTTTGAATGCACCAAGAATTGGAATATCCTAAATTCAGTGGTGAATCAACCAGCACGGTTTGAGGTATCTCCAAACATTCCTCCAAAGATAATTTGGGAAGCAGAAGGGCCACAGTGTGTGGTTGTCCTGAGCCCCCCACCCAGCAGGAAAACACCCAGTGATCCCTTCCACTCATTTTTAGGAGGGAGATAAAAGAAGGAACACTGAAATTGAGTCAGCCTACAACTGTATCCACATAAACTGAAGAAAACAACGGAATCAAAGGCAGGGAAAGGAAAGGAGAGGAGCAGTGAGCACCCAACCTCAGCATAGAGAGTGAAGTATCCCTCGGAGCCATCCTGGCCCGTGATGACGCCGTGCCGCCGGTTGATCCCAGCTATCACTGCTCCCTGGAACTCCACAGGAGCCAGCACCTCCACGGCCATGATGGGCTCCAGGATGCGCACAGCAGCGTTCTCCATGGCTGGGGAGAGAGGGGAATGGGAGCTGGGGGTGTTCAGCCTGGAGAAAAGGAGACTCAGGGGTGACCTCAGCACTCTCTGTGACCCCTGAAAGGTGCCTGTGCTCAGCTGGGGCTGGGCTCTGTCTCCAGCAGCACTGACACAACCAGAGCACACAGCCTCGAGCTGCTCCAAGGGAAATCCAGGCTGGATGTCAGGAAGAAGTTTTTCACAGAAAGAGTGATAAAGTTCTGGAATGTTCTGCCCGGGGAGGTGCTGGAGTCACCATCCCTGGGTGTGTTTAACCAAAGCCTGGATGTGGCACTGGGTGCCAGAGTTAATTGAGGTGTTGGGGCTGGGCTGGACTCGATGACCTTGGAGGTCTCTTAGAACCCAGTGATTCTGGGATTCTGTGAATTCTGTGAATTAAGAATCCAGCATCAAAGGTGAACCTGGTGTAAGGCAAGCTGCTCCAACACACAGCAGCAGATGGTTTATGGTTCATGCCGGGGAAAAACCATGATCAACACATGGAATTCCAGCTCCTGGCCTTTCATTCCTGGAGCCACAACCACAGAATCATTCAGGTTGGAAAAGACCTCCAGGATCATCAAGACCAACTTTTGGCTGATAGCACTGTGCTCTCTAAACCCTACTGTGAAATGCCACATCCACACATTGTCTAAGTACCTCCAGGGATTGTCACCCCACCACTTCCAAGGCAGCCCCTTCCAGTGGTTAACCTCCCCTTCAGTGAAGGAATTTTTCCTAAAAAAGGCCCAGTTTGACCAAACGTTCTCTTCCTACCCTGTAAGGATGAAGCTGGTGGTGGTGGTGTACTGAATTCAGGGAAAACAGGATTTCCTTTGTACGGCCACAGGAATTATTGTGCCTCCCTCAGGAATTCTACAAACTCTTGTACGTGTTCTGCTCCATAAAACTGGGCAAGCTTTGGAGAGATGAAGGGAGGGATGGAAGGAGGGATGGAGGGAAGGGACAGAGGGAAGGAGGGATGGCTGGGTAATGGAGGGAAGAGGTGGGTGGGTGGTTGGATGGATGGATAGGTGGGTGGGTGGATGGATGGAGGGAAGGAATGAAGCAGGGATGGAGGGAAGGGATGGATGGCTGGATACCAGCCAGCAGAAGGCATCCAAGGAGGAGCCTGTACCTTGTTTCAGGGCTCCCTCTCCTGCCCTGATGAAGGAGATCTCGTTGGAGTCCACCATGTGGTGGGCGCCGTCCTGCAGCACGAAGCGCACGCCGGAGATGCGGTGTCCTGACACCAGCCCCTTCTCACAGGCCTCCCGGAACCCCTGGCAACGACACCCCCCGTCACCAGCAGGCACCTGCAGCCTCTGGCACCTCAGTTTGACTTTACAAACAAAAATCACAGACCAAGGAGAAACGGCCTCAGGATTTGCCGTTTTAAGGGATTCCATGGCCAAACCCCACAAGAATGCTCAGTGTGGAAAGAGCTCTTGCCTGAAGATCAAGGTTCCTTTAAGACTATGGTTTTTTCAGGATTTGGCAAAAATCTTTTAAGTGTTCCATCATGGAAAAATGAAGGAATAATTGTAGGTTATTACAGGAATTCCATGTTGGTAGGTTAATTAAAGCTGTGTGTGATAAATTATACAGTGAGGCAGTCACAGAGGAGATAAAGTTGGGAATTGAGGCAGGAAATGCAGCTTAATTACAGTTTCCTCCACAACTGGCCTCAGAGAAGTCACAGAAGAAGTTGCATATTTTGGGTTTGGGAGGAGAATCGTGGGGCCGCAACCAGAAGCAGAAGAGGCCAGGAAAAAGCAGCTTGAGCAGGAGGCTCTCACCAGGGAAACAGAGCCAGCACACACCACCAAAGGAAACAGCAGCTCCTGAATTAACTGCAAACCCCAGGAATGCAAGACATGAAGTAAAACCACACAACCTGCTGCCACTGGAGCAACGGGAAGAGCCTCCTTCCCTGGGGCAAGGCAGGCACAGCAACTGTGGGTGGTACTGCAGGAACACAACAGCAATCAGGATTTTCTGTATCACAGAGAAAGGTTTGTACCTTTTCCACAGCGGGCACGAACTGCTTGGGAATATTTGTGCCAATGGTTCTGTCCTCAAATTCCAGTTTGGTGAAGTCCTCTGGCTCCAGGGGCTCCAGCACTCCGATCACTTTGCCGTACTGGCCTGCTCCTCCCGACTGCTTCTTGTGGGTGAACTCAAACCTGAACACCAACAATCCCCCAAACACCACGTTACTCGTGACACAAACCACAGCTTCCTATGGAAAACATTCGGCATTTCAAACAATCACCGACCGGTTTGGGTCAGAAGGGAATTTAAATTTTAAATTCCATAGGCAGGGACACTTTCTGCTATCCGAGGTTGCTCCGAGCCCCGTCCAACCTGCACACTTCCAGGGACAGGGAAGCCACAAATTCCCTGGAAAACCTGTGCCACGGCCTCCCCAGCCTCCCGGGGAAGGATTTATTCCCGATATCCCACCTAACGCTGTTTCAAACGCTAGCCCGTGCCGCCTGCAGGGATGCGCTGTGCCCGCAGCATCCGCCCCGTCCCGCGGCTCGGAGCCCGCCCCGCCCGCTCCCGCCCCGCCCGGGCGCTTCCTGCGGGAGGAGGAAGCGGCTCCCGGGCCATGGAGCTGCCTCCGAGCCACTTCCCGGCCGCCCGCGCCGCCGCCGTGGCCCTGGGCTACCTGCGGTACCTGCGGGGCGGCCCCGGGCGGGGGCTGGAGCTGCGGGAGCTGCGCCGCGCCCGGCGCCAGGTGAGCGGCAGGGACCGGCATGGGACCGGGAACCGGCACGGGAACCGGGACCCGGCACGGGACCGGGAACCGGCACGGGAACCGGGACCCGGACCCGGCACCGGCAGGGGATTCTTCCCAGGAGCGGGCAGAGCGCAGGGACAGCTGTACAGGAGGTGTGGAGTGTCCCGCTCTGGGGACATCCCAAACCCTCCCGCTGTCACCCGCTCCAGGTGACCCCGCCTGGGCTGGGTGATGTCCAAAGGTCCTTTCTGGGGTTGTGTCCCCGCGGGGGTGACACTGCCCGTGTCCCTTTGGGTGACACTGGCAGGAGCTCGGTGTCACCACGGGCGGGGCAGCGATGTGGGACACAGCCCGTGTGTCACCTGCGGCCACAGCACCGCCGAGGGAGCCCTGCCCAGGGCACGGCACCGGGCCGGGAGGAGCCTCCCAGGGAGGAGGAGGAGGAGGGTGCTGGGTGCTCCTGTGGGTGCCAGGACACAGCTCAGCCCGGCCCTGGGTTTGCAGGGACACGTGGCACTGCAGGGGCACAGCAAACCCCACCTGCTCCCTTCTTTATAGCCAGAAAAACACAGGGCATGATCCAATTCATAATAACCTGCAAAAGGGAACGAATCGAAGGAAGCACTGAAGGCTTTTAGGTGAGTAGTTAAGCAAGCAGCAAATTCTTGGATAGAATCACATGGGAGCCCAAAATTGGCAATTCTGGGGTGTTCAAGGATAGAAATGAGGGTGGAGAGCCCTGGAACAGAGTGCCCATCCTTTGGATGGGACTTGGAGCAACCTGGGACAGTGGAAGGTGTCCCAGCCCACGCTGGGTGGCACTGGATGGGATTTAAGGTCCCTTCCAACCCAAACCACCCTGGGGTTCTCTGATTTTGTCCAGGATGCAGCCATTCAACATTTGCCAAAATAAGTGTTATTAGTATTTTCCCTTTTTTAGGACATCAGTGATGTTGGGCACAAGTACTGCCTGGAACTGGAGCTGGAAGATGTCCTGGACAAAGTGAGTCAGACTGGTTTAATTACACACTGTGCACACAGCACTTAATATTTTCAATCGTGCTCCTGATTTTTCTGTAGTGCCAATCAGGCCCCAAAAAGGCTGAATTTTAACCCACTGACCACGTGGTACCTTCCACTACACCACCAGACAATGCTGCAGGGATGACAAGGGCATTTCAGTGTCACCCAGCTCCAACTCAAGGGACATTCTGCACCCCAACCACTGCCCCTTCCATCACTGCAGAAAGCAAATCCCACCCTTAAACATTCACAGAAATGCCAGGAATTTAACCTTGTCTTAAATAATCACAAATCTCTCCGGACCAGATTCAGAGAAAACAGCAACTACATAAAAATGACATTTTCAGAAGTGCAAATGACCCTGGTTATACACATGTTCAGTCAGATAATACTGCACATCATTAACTCTGCAACAGGACAGGACTGTGAGCTGCACTGCTGAGGTTCTGTATCACCTGGGCAGCAAAGCCTCTGCTCCAGATGTGCAGGTCACAGTGCAAGGAGAGCTCAGGAGCACGGAGGAAGCAGATAAGGAGTTCTACAATTGGATCAGGAGCCTGGAAAAGGAGCTCGTGGCTGAGAACATCCCAGGTACAAGCCAGGGCTGGGACAGGGCTCAGGCCTTCACCGTTCTCTTTTTGGGGGGTCTCCAATCACAGCCGCTGCATTTATTCCTGATTCTGAGTGTTCTGGAAAACCAGCTGGCACTGTCACCTCCTCCTGCTCCCTCTGAGGGTGTCCTGGCACAGCCAACACCCCAAATGTACAACGAGGGGCTGCTCTCACCTCAGAACAACCCCTGCCTTCCAGACTTGGAATTCGTATTAAGAGAAAAAAGTGGAGGAGAACAGCCTGGCAGTGTCCCAGGCCAGGCTGGATGGAGCTTGGAGCACCCTGGGACAGTGGAAGGTGTCCCTGCCTGTCAGGGGTGACACTGGATGGGGTTTAAGGTCCCTTCCAACCCAAAGCACTGCAGGGTTGTGTGAAGCGGGAGGAAAACTCTGTGGTGATGGAGCAGCTCTTCCAAACCCTGTGGAAGGCTGTGTGACAGGAGAGCAGCAAGCCCTGTGTCCCCTGAGGTGATAATGTTCTGTTAAGGGCTCTCTTTAACACCCAGTGTTTGTTTTGGTTCCAGACAGCCAGGGGAACGTTCCCCCAGAGCTGGAGCCCATCCACCTGCTGGCCTGGGTGGCCTCTGGCTACGTGATCTGGCAGAATTCCTCTGAAAACACCAAGCTCCACCTTGCCCAAGTTAAACACGTGAAGCAAGTGGTGAGTTCCCAGCAGGAACACAATCCCAGACCGGTTTGGGCTGGAGGGACCTCAAAGCTCATCCCAATTCCCCCCCCCTGCTTGGGCAGGAACACCTTCCACAGCCCAGGGTGCTCCAAGCCCATCCAGCCTGGCCTTGGCTTTCCCTGGAAAGTATTTGAGAGCTAAGCAGCTGTGGCAGGGGCAATAAATTAAATTAACAGAATTCTATAGATCCTCCCAGTTTTGCTGTGTTCTATTAGAGAAAATCCACTCTGAGTTATAAATAACCCTAAAGTGATCATCAGCTTTAAATTTAAGGCAGTTTTCCACAGGAGCCAGGAAAAAGCAGCAGGATTTAGTATTTAGGAATCAGAAAGCTCCAGAAGTTTTGCCCCTCTGAACAGACACTGAATTCCCAGGAAGTTCTGGGTCTGAAGGAAAGACAGGAATTCCTTGTGGGAGTAGGATTTATGAATGTTTTGCTCCCTCTGATGGCATTTTAGAGAATTCACAGCTGCTGCAGGGCTGTGCACCAGCAAGAGTTTGAAGATTTTCAACACCTCTCTAACAAATTTAAGGATAAAGGAGACAAATGACTATTAACTAACCCAGCTGCCATCTCTCCTGGGTAGTTTTGTCCCTTTTTCCCTGAAAAACACAGGAAGGGAGTCTATTCCAAAGGCCAAGATTTATTTTGTGACTCAGAATCCCTGACTGTCACTCACAGAAAGGCCTCTGGAGTGTCCTTATCGTCCTGACATTTATTTGGGATTGTCTGGGTTAAACTGACACCTGCTAGAATGAGATGCTCCCATCCCAAGGAACTCCTGACAGATCTGGTCTCTGTAAGGAATTAGCAGTTTAAAGCTTTACATTCAGTGTCTCCAGTGCAGCTTTGGAGTGCACAGAAATTCAAACCAGGAGATTTAAATTTTGTTACAGTAACTGAGCTCCACCTGCTTCATTTGTGATCAGGAGCTGCCAGTTTTATCTGAAATCCATCAGGGAATTTTTGTGGTAACCACAGAGAACGGAATCACTTTTTCTGAGGTGGGAGAATCCCCAAATTCAGCCCTTTTCATCCTGTCTTTCCAGAAAAGAAGTGATGAAGATCTTCAGTTTGACTATGTGGTTCTACTCCACGACATGGTGTCTCAGGTAAATAATTTTATTCCTCAAAAGGCTTTTTTGGGTGTTTTAAGACTGCATCTGTGTGAGCTCCAGCTCACACACAGATCTGATCCTGCAGGGTGAGCTCAGGGTCCCCATCCCTGCCTGTCTCAGCATTCCAGGAACAACAGCAGCAATTTCCAGCTGTTTTAGGGCTTTCTTGGGAATGGCTGAGGTTCAAAACTGGTCCCTCACAGCTCCCCCTTGGGAGATCCCAGTGCCAGAGTGGGCAGGGATAAAGGGAAGGGGCAGCTGGAGCATTCTGGATGCTCAGCTCAATTCCAGCTGGGCTGTGGATGTGTCCAGGGCCCAGGACAGCACTGGTGGCCCAGGACAGAGAGCTGAGCAATCCCCAGCAGAAACTGGCTCCCAGAACAGCATTTACATCCTGTGCTACTCTCCATCAAAATTTTGGGCTCTGAGCAGGTGTTTTCATAGGAAAAGCACAGAAAATTGGGAAGATAAGCTCTTGACTGTTATAATCCAGGGATCTCCCGCCCAGTTCCAGCTCTGCTGCTCCTGACCCCCTGCACTCCCATTCCCTTGGGTTTAATTCCTGAGTTTTCCATGGAGAAAGCTCCTGGCTGGTGTGGGGAGGGCAGCAGGGGTGCTGAGTGTGCTGTGTGTGCCCCACAGGAGGTGCTGCCCTGGCAGGTGACCCTGCTGTGGCACCCCCAGCGTGGGGCCCGGGTGTCCCAGTGCCACGCCCCGGGAGCAGGGAACACCTGAGCTCCACACCTGGGAGGAGGCACAGCAGGTGATGGACCAACCACAGCACAAGACATTAAATGAAGCTTTCCTGGCTGTTTCTGACACAAGAATTCCAAAGGGACTTTCTCTGCCTCCAAGTGGATGAATGCAGCCATTCCCAGCAGGAATACTCACGGCACAGGGGCAGAGATGTTCTCCCTGAAGGCAACTTTGGGCTTCCCCATGGTGCAAGGACAACCATATTCCCTCTCCATTCTCTGCAGGAAAAAACCCACAGTGATTAGTGATTCCACTGGGAATTATTCAGTAACTTCATCAGGATTAATCACTTTTTTTGGTTGGGGATTGCATTGATTTCTGGGGCTTTCTGTTATTTTTTTAAAATTAACAAATTATTGCACATCAACTTCTTTAAGACCTGCAACTTCAGATGCAGAAGGAAACAGCATTAATTATGTTATTAAAATTCAAGTTTTTCAAGGCAAAAAACCACTTTTGCTTCATTCTGTCAATACTTAAGATACATCCTTTTGTGTTAAGATTAAAATATAGACATCAGCTGGAATGATACAAATCCCTGTAACTAGTCCTTTCTCCCTGCACCAGCTTTTATTAGGGAATGATACATTTAAAACCACAGAAACCACAGAGGATTTTTCTGTAGAAATTAATTATAATTAGGTATGAATTATTATAAGTAAAGGCTACTAGAGCAAAGTGTAGTGTTTAATAAATTTTTTATGGATTTTAACCAAATCCTAAAAATATTCCAAGCAAAATTTCCTTTTAGAAGCCTCCAGAATAGAACCACTGGAGAGAAAGAACCTTCAAAAGTTGACTTAAAAGTTCAACTTTTCCCTAAGCAGCTGGAAGGAATAGGGAGGAGGGAGAGGAGATGGGAAAAGCAGGCAAAAGCAGAATCCATGGAATGTGCTTCCCAAATTACCTGGGCATAGATTTCCAGGTGCAGCTCCCCCATCCCAGAGACAATGGTCTCCTTGCTCTCCTCATCAAAGTGGACCCTGAAGGTGGGATCTTCCCTGGTGAAGCGGCCCAGGCCTTTGGAAAATTTATCCAGGTCATTCTGAAACACAAGCCAAGGTTCACTCAACATCCACGAGTCATTCCAAGAAAAAAGCCTCAAGTTTTCCTAACCACTGCTGAGCATTTCTGCTCTTTGGGGTTATTTTATGGAAGATTTATAACTGTTGATTAAAGTGGTAATTATTTATTTCAGGTTCATGTTTCTGGGTGAGTGACAGCATCCAGCTCAGCCCTGGGTTATCCAAGGGATAAAATCTTGAATATTTGGGATAAAACACTTTCAAACCGTGCTTAGACTGTTCAATAAAATCACAAAGCAGCAAAGGGAGGGAACTCAAGGAGAAGAGGTTGATCCAAAGGTTCCTACCTTGTTGGAAGGCTTCATAGCCACGGAAATGACAGGATCAGGGATGTGGATGGATTCCTGTGTGCCCAAGGAAAGGGGGATGATTACAAATTCCAGGAAAATCCTGGTGACTCGCAGTGCCTGAGGCACCAGGGTCGGGGGGGCTCACCATGGAGATGTCAGTGCTGGTTTTATCCGTGAACGTGTCCCCGCTGGCACAGTCAATCCCAAACAGGGCACAGATGTCCCCAGCATAAACCTCATTCACATCCTGAGGGAAGGAAAATTCCTCGTCAGACAGCACTGGGATAGGAGAAGCTGTGGCTGCCCCTGGATCCCTGCAAGTGTCCAGGGCCAGGCTGGACAGGGCTTGGATCACTTTGGGATAGTGGAAGGTGTCCCTGCCCTTGTGGCTGGATGATCCTTAAGGCCCCTTCCATCCCAAACCATTCCAGGATTGATTATGTCTTTCCCTCACATCCAAACTCCACCTGGATTATAGAAGATCCATAAACACTGTGTTTTAAAGCTTGACACTGAGCTTCTTAAAAAATTCCAGCTTGGATAAAAAGCCCTGCAAACATCCCTCTTTATTCAAAGGACAAAAGGGAGGGCTCAGCTTGGATTAATTCAGGATTGAACAAGAAGCAGAGTTGTTACGAAGCAAAGACCATCCTGTGTTTCAGGCAGTGCTGACCCATCCAGGATTATCCAGGAGCTCAGGCAGTCCTGACCCATCCAGGGGCTCAGGCAATCCTGACCCATCCAGAGTTATCCAGGAGCTCAGGCAATCCTGACCCATCCAGGATGATCCAGGGGCTCAGGCAATCCTGACCCATCCAGGATGATCCAGGGGCTCAGGCAATCCTGACCCATCCAGGATGATCCAGGGGCTCAGGCAATCCTGACCCATCCAGGATGATCCAGGGGCTCAGGCAATCCTGACCCATCCAGGATGATCCAGGGGCTCAGGCAATCCTGACCCATCCAGGATGATCCAGGGGCTCAGGCAATCCTGACCCATCCAGGATGATCCAGGGGCTCAGGCAATCCTGACCCATCCAGGATGATCCAGGGGCTCAGGCAATCCTGACCCATCCAGGATGATCCAGGGGCTCAGGCAATCCTGACCCATCCAGGATGATCCAGGGGCTCAGGCAATCCTGACCCATCCAGGATGATCCAGGGGCTCAGGCAATCCTGACCCATCCAGGATGATCCAGGGGCTCAGGCAATCCTGACCCATCCAGGATGATCCAGGGGCTCAGGCAATCCTGACCCATCCAGGATGATCCAGGGGCTCAGGCAATCCTGACCCATCCAGGATGATCCAGGGGCTCAGGCAATCCTGACCCATCCAGGATGATCCAGGGGCTCAGGCAATCCTGACCCATCCAGGATGATCCAGGGGCTCAGGCAATCCTGACCCATCCAGGATGATCCAGGGGCTGGCAGGCATCCCTAGGGATCCACTCACCTCCATGTTGTCCGAGTGCATCCTGACAAGCCTCTGCACCCTGACCCTCTTCCCCGTGCGGGTGTTGTAGATGTAATCTGACTTCTTCAGCATCCCCTGGTACACCCTGACGTAGGTTAACTGCCCAAACCTGCCAGCCTGCAAGCACAACCCACCAAAATCTGGTCATTCTGGGAACCAGTGATGCCTCATGTTTTAGCTTTTATATTTTTCAGGTTCTGTGCTGCTTTAGTGTGCAATTCTGAGCTTCATATTATGGGATGGTGAGCTCTCTGCACAGAGCAGGGAGACAAAACAATTCCTTCTCCAGCTGGGGACCAAGGACAAATGATCCAAACCTCAGGCCCAAGAGCACAAACAACGTGGGCTGGAGAGAGAAAAACAAGAAGGATGGGACTTGATGGGCTAAAGCTGGAATTGGACAATGAACTCCAATCTGCAAATGGAGCAGAACTGATAAAAGTGCCAGAGCCCGTGCCCGGTGTCCATTTTGGGACCATTTTGGTTCATCTTGGGTGCAGCCCTGGCTGGGCTCTTGTGCTGCCCAAGGTGGATCCATGGAGGAAATCCTTTTAATAAATCCCTGCTTGATTCTTTATCTCTGTCCAGCCTCTGCTCTAGGGCAGCCTGAACAAGGCATCAACAGCACCAATTCCACTGCAGCTGCACTGAGTAAATGTGCTGTGAGTTCCATGCTACAAATGAAAATGCAAGATTTTTAACAGCTTTCACTTGGCTCTGCAATGGAATCTGGCAATTTTCTGAACCAATTTTTCACTCCCAAACCCTCCCAACAGAGACACACATTACCATGCAATCTGGCCAGCCATTTTCCATATTCCATAGGAATCCTGAAGTGCTGCTCTCTAAGTAGCAAACAATTTATTTGCTTAAATCTCTGCACTTCTTCCTCTCTGACTCCCTCACATCCCATTGTTTCAAAATGCAGGATTTTCCCCTGAAAATATTTCATTTAAGCCAACAGCCCTCCAAATGTTCAAGCTTTAACTAAGAAAACCAGGAAATACTTGAGGTCCAGAACCCACCCTAAAGTTCCAAAATGGCAGCGTTTGTGGATTTTATGGTTGAAGCCTTTTTTAAAAAAAGAAGTTAAATTTCAAATGAAGTTAAATATAAACTGATTTTCAGTATGAAGTGATTTAAAAGTCTGCTGTAGGTGAGTTTTGGTAGCACCACCTGGACTCTCTCCATGACTGTGGGAAGGAGCAGAGTGAGACTCACCTCCAGTTTGAAGGCAAGGCCAATAAAAGGCTGGGAATCGTCGCGAGCGGAGTTCAACAGGAACTTGGTTTGGTCCTGAGAATCCCTGAAAAACAGGGATGAGAGGGAGGTGAGGTTAGGAACCAACACAAGAGTCTCCTCTGAACATTTACTGGCTCTGCTGTTGGGGTTCACACGTCTGGGTGGGCTCTGCTCCCAGGGAACAGGGACAGGAGGAGAGGGAACGGCCTCAGGCTGGGCCAGGGCAGGCTCAGGGTGGAATCAGCAGGAATTTCCCCATGGAAAGGATGGTGAGGTCTTGGCAGGGGCTGCCCAGGGAGGTTTGGAGTCCCCATCCCTGGAGGTGTCCAAGGAACTCCTGGAAATGGCACTCAGTGCTCTAGGCTGGGTGACAAAGGGAAGACTGGGCACGGCTTGGACTTGATGATCCTGGAGCTCTTTTCCAGCCTCAGGGATTCTGGGATTCATGTCCATAAGAATAAAACACTATTGACACACTTGGGATGTGCTCCCTCCTCTAGGCAGGCCTGGCTTTAAGGGCTGCCATCAATCCTACAGAATTATCTCACAATCATTGTCCAAATGCAACACTGAATGTGGTAATCCCAGCACAGAGAGTAACCCTGGAATGAGAAAGGAGCTTTGGGACTTTGTGCCAAATGCTGGTGGCATTTGGATACCAGTGGTAAAGGATTGTGGATCTTGTTAGGAATGTTTCCTGCTTTGAAAGTATTCCATGGAATCCCACACTGGTTTGGGTGGGAAGGGTCCTTAAAGCCCATCCAGAGCCATGGGCAGGGACACTCTCCACAGCCCTGCCCCTGGACACTCCTGCTGCTGCTGGATGCACTCACCCCTGGTTGAGGAGAGCGTAGTTCTCCACCTCAGAAGGATTGGGAAGGTATTCCAGGACAGCATCCAGCAGTGGCTGCACCCCTTTGTTCTTCAGAGCACTTCCCATGAGGACGGGGGTGAAGGATTTCTGCAGCGTCGCCCTTCGGATTGCCAGCTGCAAAATATCCCTGTGAATTCCTCCTGCAGCACAGCCCAGTTCCCTGGCTTTCCTGGCCTTCTCCACTCCTGGAGCAAAGAGCTGCTCCCACAGTCCCCTGGACACTCCCCAGCACAAGGGCTTCCCATAAAACCTCTCTCCAGAATTCTTTCCAATGCAAAGCAAAACCAGATTGGGAACGGGCCCTCCCGCGGGGGAACTGGAGTTCAGCTGAGGTGACACAACTCCAGCAAACAGAATTCCTGATACATTCATTGAGGAATGAGGGGACAGGGACACAGGTGAGGGAACAGCCAGCACATGGAAGGTACCTTTAACTGTGCAGCTGTGGGAATCTTCTCCTCCAGGAACAGCTCCCCCAGGAGCTCGTCGGCGTTGGCCACGCACTCGATGAGCTCCCGGCGCCGCTCCGCAGCCTCGGCCCGGAACTCGGCCGGGATCTCCTCCACCCTCAGGCTCTGGCTGCACACACAGGGAGCACAGTGATTCCCAAGAGTTCACGGGGATCAGCCTGCCCACCCTGACTGAGAACAACCCACCCTTCACGTGGATCCTGGGAAAACATCCCCTGTGAACATCAGCGTGTTATCTGATGTGGGAGAGTCCTTCCCACTGCTGCCAGGAATCAGGGAAACTTCCCAACAGCCTCACCCAGTGCTTATCTTCATCCCAGGGAGCCACACACGCTGCAGGATCCCACCATGGAGCAGCCTCCTGCTTCTCCAGGTGGCAAGTGTGGTCACCACCCCTTCACAGCAACCAAGTCCTGCTGCAGCCACCCCCACCCAGAGCCCCCTGCACGCCCCGGGCACTGGGGGAGCTGCAGGGGGACCCCCAGCCCCAGCACAAGCCCATTCCCAAATTTCCAGAGAGCTGGGTTTCATCTCTGAAGAGAAACTGCAGGAATTCCTCCTGCAAAGAGCAGCTCCAGCTAAAAAAGAAGCAATTTCCAGGACTTACCCAAGTGCCCCATCAAAATAGATTGCTTTTTCTTCAATGAGATCTATAATTCCTTTAAAGTTTCCTTCCAGCCCAATTGGAATCTGAACAAAAGCTGCATTGTGTTTCAGCTTGGATCTGAAAAAGGGGAAAACAGGAATTACTGAAGAAAAAAATAATTTCTATATGTGTGTGCTCCAGATAGTCTTTGAGCAACATCCTCCTCCCACAAAATCCTGTGTCTTGTCCTTTGGACAGTGCCCAAATCTGCCAATATGGATAAAAACCACCCTGTTATGGTTTAGGGTTTATGGGTTTGTATCCCACCTTTTGTATCCCAGCAGGCCCAGGGAGCAACTCCCACGGGAAAGGCAGCAGGGGAAACCAGTTTGAGAGTGATTGCTTGATTAAGGGAGTTGCTTCTCCCCTAATGAGTATTAATGAGTTTATCTCATGGATCAAATTAGGCAGGGAGCAAGCAGGACCTCCAGGAATCCAAAGCATCCCGTGTCACCTCCCTGCTGGAATTTCAGCAGCGCCAGGATCTAGGGAAAACTAAGAGGCTGCTTTCAAAGTGGGTCCTGATACAGTTCCATCAACAGAATAAACATCAAACCCCAGCCCCTGGTCACTGCAAGTCTTGGCTGACACCAATATTTGGGTGGTTTTGGGACAATGGAGATTTTTCCTGGGTCAGATCAGGATTTAACCTCATGTCAGGAATTCTCCAAACTGTGGCTGCCAAGAGAAGCCTTTCCAATACTGTTCCCAATGACCTGCCACGTGGATGGAATTCCAGGAATCATTGTAAATGCCAAAAACCTGAGCTGCTGCACTGCTCTGGCTGGGTTGGAGCCCATCCTGTCTAGTTTGTTGATGAAGGTGAGGAAGGGGACGTTGTAACGCTTCATCTGCCTGTTGACAGTGATGGTCTGGCACTGGACACCTCCCACAGCACAGAGAACCAGGATGGCTCCATCCAGCACCCTCAGAGACCTCTCCACTTCAATGGTGAAGTCCACATGGCCTGGATAACAAATACAAATAAAAGTAATAAATGCACTGGAAAGGAGCAACAGCCAAGGGAATCACACTGAGTCACATCAGCTCAAGTGATGGAGCACAGAGTCATGGAATGGTTTGGGTGGGAAGGGACCCATTCCACCCCTGCCATGGGCAGGGACACCTTCCACTGTCCCAGGCTGCTCCAAGCCCCAGTGTCCAACCTGGCCTTGGGCACTGCCAGGGATCCAGGGGCAGCCACAGCTGCTCTGGGCACCCTGTGCCAGGGCCTGCCCACCCTCCCAGGGAACAATTCCTTCCCAATATCCCATCCAACCCTCTGTCAGTTTGAACCCATCACTCCATGTTCTGTCACAACCAGGGACACAAAGATGCACCACAGCCCCTGTATCCATGAGGAACAGCAATTCCCAGCTGCTCCCAGCTGCCTCACCTGGTGTGTCGATGATGTTGATGTTGGTGTCCTTCCACATGGTGTAAGTGGCTGCAGACTGGATGGTGATGCCCCGCTGTCGCTCCAGCTCCATGGAATCCATGACAGCTCCAACTCCATCCTTACCTTTCACCTTAGGAGGGAAAAAAATTAGTTCAATGAGTTTGCTAAGAACTCATATCCCATTCCTGAAGTATCCAAGGCCAGGCTGGATGGGGCTTGGAGCAACCTGGGACAGTGGAAGGTGTCCCTGCCCATGGCAGGGGGTGGGATGGGTGAGCTTTAAGCTCTCTTCCCACCCAAACCATTCCATGATACTGTGAATCCATGTGCAGGAGTGATGCTGCACGGACTGAGCATCCTCCCTCATGCAGGAAAACACAGCATGGAGGTGAGTAAGTGGCAGGAAGATCCTGGTGGGAGCTCAGCCCAACCTCGTGCATCTGCGCGATCCTGCCCGTGTAGAACAGGATCCGCTCCGTCAGCGTGGTCTTGCCAGAGTCGATGTGAGCCGAGATCCCGATGTTCCTGATCCTCTCGTTGGGAAGCACCCCCGAGGAGCAGTGCCTGCAGGAGGTCAGCAGGAGCTGCAAGGCAAGAGAAGGGCACTGGGTTAGCCAGGAGTGGATCCAACACAACTCACAGGACATGAGGAGTGGGACAAGGAGAAATGGCCTCAAGCTGTGCCAGGGGAGGCTCGGCTTGGACACCAGGAAGAATTTCTCCATGGAAAGGGTGGTCAAGCTTCGGAAGGGGCTGCCCAGGGAGGTTTGGGGTGCCCATCCCTGGACGTGTCCAGGGAATTCCTGGACGTGGTACTCAGTGCTCTGGGCTGGGGACAAGGTGACCATCGGGCACAGCTTGGACTTGATGGTCTTGGAAGGCTTTTCCAAAGTAATTTATCCTGGGATTCACGGTGCCCATGGCTAAACTGCCAAACCGCTTCCCTACGGCTTCCTGTCAATCTATGGCGAACCGGCCACCCCAAGCCGAGTGGCCTTTCCAGGGTCACCTCGGAGCAGTCACCACAGCCCGCGCCCCGCGCGGCCCCTCCACGCCCGTCCCGCTGCTCGTCCCCGGTTTCCCCGTCGCCATCCATGTGACCGGTGCCTGCTCGTTCCCTACAGCTGCTGCGGCCCGTCCGGGGCTGTCCCTCCGCCCTCCATCCCTTCTGCTCCCGGTTCCCTCCCCTCCTTGGGGCGCCGTCCCCTCATGCGGGCGCGGGGCGGTCCCGCCGCCGCTACCTGGATGTGCCGCGGGCGGCCGGGGGCCAGCCCGGCCCGTAACACCCTGAGCATGGCCCCGGCTGCGGCTGCGGCCCCGCTCCCGGCTTCACCCCCGGCTCCAGCCCCAGCTCCAATCCCCGCTCCAGCCCCGGGTTCCTCGCCCCTCTTCCGGGCCCCCG
>VXAX01002455.1:70373-83804 GCA_013399835.1 Leptocoma aspasia
CCCCCCCCCGCCTCTGCCGGGGCCCCGCGCAGGCGCCGCGGTCCCGCCCGGCCCCCGCGGCCCCTCACGGGCCCCTCACGGCAGCGGCGGGAGCCCCAAGGGCAGAATGGAGAGGGGAGGCTCCCACCGAGCCCATCCCGGCCCCTCACGGGCCCCTCAGGGAGCGGCAGGAGCGCCAGGGGCGGGATGAGCAGCGAAGGCTCTCCCCGAGCCCTTCCCGGGAGCGATCCTGACCCAGCCGTGGGGATTCCTGCTGTGCACACACGGAATTTCCGACTGAAAGGGGCGGATTTCAGCCCAGCCATGGAGCGGGACAGAGTCACAGCCCCAGGAGTTTGGGAATTCGGAGGAATTAGAAACAACTGGAGACCGGCGCTCCCTGGCCCAGAGGGGGCTGAAGTGCAGGGAAAGGGAAGACAAGGCTGGGATGGGGCACAGGCACCCGTTTGGAACATGCTGTTAAGTGTTAAAATACATTCTTGATATAAAATTATTCCCAGGGAACTGCCTTTCATACCTGCAAAGGCTCCAGGAGCGGCTCTAAAACAGCCGTATTGTTTGGTTCCATCGAACTTTATTTTTTGGGGAAAATGCATGCTCAGCTCCGGAAACTGAGGGTGTCCTGGTTTAGGGTAAATTTGGGAGAATTCCTGTCAGCCCAGGACAGAGGGATTTCCAGAGAATCCCAGAGTGGTTCTGTTAAATAAATCCATCTCATTCCACCCTTTCATGGGCAGCGACGCCTCCCACAGCCCGGCTTTCCTTCACTGAATTGTTTCAAAGCAGCCCAAACTAAATATTGCACAAGTCCCTCTGCAGCGTAGAATAAACCAACAAACCCATAAATAATAAATAACTTTATTAAAGAATTGCAGTTTCAGATGCTTTTACAGAGCACAACTTGTGCCTTACATTGGAGAACAGTCTTGGTGTAGCAAAGGGATCTGGAGGGAATATTCACCTCTTCCCACAGTCATTGCAAACCCCAGGGTGTGCTTGTTTTATTTCACACAAAAATCTGAGTTATCAGGCAGATTTTCCATTTAACAGCAGCAACCCTCCAAGATTCCTGCTGTTAATTACTAGGATTATCTCAAATTAATTGCAGAATCCACGTTGTCTCCAATGGATGGAAAAAGCCCCTGGGCTGAGCTCTGACTTTAAGGGGTATCCAAGCCCCCCCGACCCCTGCTGCTCATTAAATGTTCAATTATTGCCATTAATATTGATCACATCAACTTATTGCCACTGATATTTCTCTATTTCAGGAAGAGACCACAAGCAAGTAATTGTCCTTCCCTTTTCAGAGCTCAACAAAAGTGCTGCTGATTGGGTTTGTACATTAATAAACATTAATTAAAATTAAATAACCTGGAGAAAACTACAGGAAGATTAAATATGATTTAAAGGCTTTTTGGCCAAACAAATATTACTCTTAACTTTTTAAACCCCATTTCATCATACAAACGGTACTTTTAAAGGCTACATTATAATGGAGCCTTGAATTTATGTAGTGCTTTAATGTTATTGAATTAATTTATATTACGTAATTTTAGTTAATTTACAGAAATTCTTTCTGCTACACCACAGGGATATTTCTGTGGGATAGAACAGTACAGGGACTGAACCCCTAGAATCCCAGGATATTCCTGCTCTCAGAAACTGCTGGCTCTTCTAAACTCCTACCAAATGTAGATTTAGGGTCATTCTACCCTCAGTAAAACACAAAGAACACAGAAAGGAGAGGGGCTCCTGTGTCCAGGGCTCTTCAGAACACAAGAAATGGTGAAATCATTCCAGTTAAACTCATTTCTCCCACATATTTTTGCCATGAGTAACTCCTAGTTGCAGCTGATCTCAGGACACTGTAACTACTACAGGATAATTAAGGTAATTAAAAACTACAGACAATCCTAAAAATGGAAAATGATGGGCCAACTCCACAGAAAACAAACAAAGGATCAGGAATACAAAGCTGACAGTTCAGGCACAGGAAATGAGGTGCAAGCACAGCTTATTAACATAAAAACTCTGATAAATTGAAAGTACTGTCATATTTCAGTATTTCCTCTCACTTCATGTTACACACCAAGGTGAGTGTGGAGGTTCTGTAACAATTTATAATATAATTTTAAAGGTACAGATAATAATGCTTTATAGTGTATTCAAGTTCTATTAATTAACCTAGAAAAATCAGAAATTAGAAAATCAGTAATTATTTCAGCAATCCAAAATAAAAGAAATTTACTTTCTGTGCAACTTCAGGGTGGGAAGGAGAAGCTGCAGTACCAGGCTTAGTAAAGCCTGAGATTGGTGCAGCTGGAGCAGAACAACTCTGCAAATCCAAGCTGGTTTCACCAGGATTGGAGATGTTCCATAAAGTGCTTTGAGGCAGAAAGTTGGGTTTGAGTTCACTGAGGAGCTGAGGCCTGCAGGACATTCAGAAGCAGGAGCAGCAAAGGCACAACACAGAACAGAGATTGGTCACAAATCTGGGTGTATTTTTATGGACACGAGCACTGAGCACCATCATCTGCTCCAGGGCATCTCCATCCCCAGGGAATGGGGACAGTTATTTACTTCCTGGAGCCCTTCAGGGGGATGGGTGTTCCTTTCACACTGAGCGCCTCCAAGGAATCCCTGGGCACTCTGCATCCTGGAGCTCCAAGTGGCTTCTCTCTGGAAAAAGAACAACAATGATCACAATCTCCATGAAAAAAGGAGTAAAACCTGCAGCTCCTCTTGGAACATTGCTCCAGAACTGGATTTTCCTTCTGCTGCTGGAATTTCCTTATCCTGCAGGGCAGTAGGGAGCTATTTTTACCTTTTTGATCCACTTTCCCTGGGATTGAAATGGCCACTTCTGGATCTCGAAGTTTCCACAGCTTCTCTGCTCCGGCAAGGCCTGAACTTCATGATCTCCTTCTGCCACTCCTCATCAAAGGTGTCAGCCTCAGCTGAAAAACAGATACATTTACTTCAAATGTTAATATTTATTTCAAATGTTAATAAAGAGGAAAAAACATTTAATGAGCATTATAGGGGGGTTGGGTAGTGATTTTAAACTTTGTAGTCCACAATTCTCCACATGGCCTGCAAGTGTTTTTGGGATGTGTAAAAGAGAACTTGGATTTGAGACTTCAGTCTAAAAGTGCCTTTGAAGGTATCTCAGTCAGAGTGTGATACAGTGCCCATTAACTGCCTAAAAAGACCTACATTCATCCATATTGATGAATTCTTGGTTCATCTCCTCATCCCCAGTCTTGGAGTTCTTGGATTTTTTGACAACATGAGCCCGATCCTGAATGTGGTGACCAATGGCTATTTTCTCCAGGCCACTTTCAGAATCCTTCAGTGCTTTTTTTGTTTCCTTAACCTGTTAAAAAAAAAAGGGAACTGAGTGTCCTTCCAACTAAAAATGAGGTAAAAGGGTTCACAGAATCCCAGGATGGTTTGGGTTGGAAAGACTTAAAGCCCACCCAGTGCCACCCCTGCCATGGCAGGGACACCTCCCACTGTCCCAGGCTGCTCCCAGCCCCAGTGTCCAACCTGGCCTTGGGCACTGCCAGGGGTCCAGGGGCAGCCACAGCTGCTCTGGGAAGAATTCCCTTCCAATATCCCATCCAACCCTGCCCTCTGCAGTGGGAAGCCATTCCCCCCTGTCCTGGCACTCCAGGCCCATGCAAAGGGTTATTTCCTCCTCCAACAGTTGTGTATATTTCCTTTAAAAAAGTCAAATTTTCCAGGCTTTTCCAATTCTCTCATTTCCCGTATTGGCTGCAAGCACACCAACAACACACAAATCAAGCCCATTTCCTTTCAGCCACCAGAGAGAAAGATGAAACAACACCTCAAGTTTTTTAACTGGGTATTAATTATAATTGGGTATTAATTTTAACTGGGTATTAATTAATTAAAGTTCTTGGTTTAAAAGTGCTACGGAGCCAAGTTTCCAACATTCTCCTTGGCAACAGAAGGAGCAACACCCGATGCCAAAATTCCCAGCGTGAGGAACGACCAGTAATTGGGCTGTGGTGTTGACTGGCTTGGAAGCCAGGCTGCCCCTTATCAGTGTCCTGGGCTATTATTAGAAGCCTTGTGATAACAGGGTGTGCTGGAGCTGGGACACATTCCCAGCCAATCCTGCCCACGGCTCTTAGGGATCCTGTCTAGGCTTTCACGGCCCGTGCCAGGTTCACATTCCCACTCCCAGTTCCCGGCAGGATTAGACACGACAGCTGCAAGGGAGCTGCAGCTCAGGGTTATGTAAGTGTCTGGGCAAAGGGCTGCTTTGAAGGCAGGGGCTGCATAAATCAGGGCCTCTCCTGGAGTTTAACTGGACAGGAAAAGGATTTGTTACAGCAAAGAGAAGGGCATTGGAAAATTGCTGCTCTCTGCTCAATTTTCCCAGCCTTGGATGGGTCTGTAATTTATCCTGGGGTGTACTTAAAGCACAAAATTACAGGGAGGAAATCAGACCTTTAATACACAGCAGCGTTTGAGAGTCCTGTGTTTTCCTCAATTCCTAAATTTTCTTTGTGCAGCCGGGGGGGTTGGGCTCTGCTCCCAGGAACAGGGACAGGAGGAGAGGGAACGGCCTCAGGCTGGGCCAGGGGAGGCTCAGGGTGGAATCAGCAGGAATTTCCCCATGGAAAGGGTGAATAAACATTGGAAGGGGCTCCCAGGGAGGTTTGGAGTGCCCATCCCTGGAGGCGTCCAAGGAATGTCTGGATGTGGCACTCAGTGACAAGGTGGGGATCGGGCACAGGCTGGACTCAATCCAGCCTCAATGATCCCAGGATTCTGTAAATCCCAGGAGTAACTGTCTGCAGGAGAAGCAGCTGCAGACACTGCTTTGGTGTGGCTGCACCTGAACCCTGGGCAGTGCTGGAGCCCAGCACCACTCACCCCTCCCGGAGCCGTGCGGGTCTGGGCCGAGGCCTGGAAAACTTTGGGAGGTTCATTCCCCACTTTGGAATAGGTCATCATGGAGGAGGAGCTGAAACTGTGTCCCTCAGGTTGGATGGACAGGTCATCCTACAAAGCAAGGCAGGCTCAGTAGTGCAAGTTAAACTTGTGGGTAAGAGCTTATTATTTTATTATGGAAAATATCCCTTCACAAAATTAACTCTCCTGGCACCACATAAAACTCCAGTTTTATCTTCAAAGAATAAAGAAAAATTGTAAACACAATATAATCTGGGCAAAACCCCCTCAATTCTTACTACCTCCCTGAGCTTAGTCCTATTTTTCTTGGCATTATTTTCTGAGGAATATTTGAAATAACTGACACTCTCCAGTACAATGAATTTGAGAATGATTTTCAAAAGAACTCACAAATTTCCTGTGCATTTCCAGCATGCTGTTCCTCATGTTTGACATCATCCTGTCCATTACAGAGAATGGATCCCTAAAATCTGCATCCTGCTAAAAAAAGGGAAAAACAAGACTACAGTTAAAACAGTCTCACCTCTGCCAGTCCTGAAGCTGGCTTTCACATGCACTTTTAACTCAAAAAGCTTTTCAGGCTGCACTTCACACACAGACAAGCCAAAATGCATCTTTTCAAAAGGAAACTGAGCGAGATGGATTAAGATGGAAATATTGGGAAGATGAAAGTGGAAGATTTGTCACTCAGATGTCAAACTGGCCACAAAATGAGTTTAACAAAAATGTTCATTGGCTATTCAAATATCCAATTATTTCACAAATGTCTTCATAAACCTTCTGACCTCACCAGCTTCTGCTCTGAAAGTCCTGTATGACCCTTCAGGGTTTCAATTTAAATAAAATCATTTCTAGAGTTAGGTATTCAAGCCCAAAATGAAGTAAAATTAAAGGACAGAAAAATCTTAATTTTTGAGTGCAAGAAATTGGAATCCTCTGGACAAGAACTATGGAGAGATGATGGATATTTTACAGGATATTCCAGACCCTCAAAGCACAGCTGGAAACCACTCCCAGCCCATCTCCAGGGGCTGCTCTGCCTTACTGGGAGCACTGGTTTTGGGTCACCCCCACAGAAGCATTCTCCAGCAGCACTCAGAGTTTGCAGTTTCCCCAGGGATTATCCCATCCATATCCAGAGGTTAATGCCCCAGGAAGGATTTTTTCCTGGCTTTTCTTATTCCCAAACTGCAAACCACCAAAAGCAGGATGCAAGCACAGAGCTCAGCCTCTGCCATGCTTTGGTTACACACAGCTTGCACAGGAGCTACTCCAGGGATACTAACCCCTCTCCCAAAACCTGCAAAGGGCATGAGGGAGAAGCTGGTGGCCTGGAAAAAAAAGGAGCAACATCTGGAATTATTATCAGGACAGCAGAAATTACTTTTATATGCAGCAGATTACATGAAACATTTCCCATCAAATCAAAATCACTCAGGAGGGCTTTGGTAATTAATTAATTAATCCCTTGGTATGTGGAAATAATATATTTATACTGATGATATTAGAAAGTGCTAACTGCCACCACATCTAGTAAATATTGATAAGTGTGTGTGAAAAGCACTCAGAGGTTGGCAAACACTTGAACCCCACAAGAACCTTTGTGCTGATTTCACACTTCAGGCCCCACCCTGCAATGCTCCATTCCAGTCAGGCAGCACTGAAAGCTGATTAAAATCAACAAATTATCCCACAGATATTGAGAATTCCTGCAGGGCAGGGCAGGGAGATCCTGGGAAACACTGGGGTGTTTCCAGGAAACCCAGATGGGAGGGTCAGATAAGGCCTGCAGACACACCGGGTGGCAGAAGGACCAACCCCTGGCAGGGACTTTAATGGAAAAAGAAGGAATTCTCCAATTCTGGAATAGCTTTAGGAACTCTTCAGGTTTCTGTCAGGACACATTAGGCAGAGCTGCAAATAATAATAATAATTTTTTTTCTCTCAATATCAAGTCCTCACCAGTAAGAGTTACTAGGCATACAAAGCTTATAAACTCTGTTTTATAACACTAAACAGCCACTAAAAGCTGTTAAACATTTGCTTGATATACAGGATAATCAGATCTCCCAAAAAACCCAGGTAACAGTATCTCTGAATATGTTTCAGCTCAATCCTCCTTCCCTAAAAACTGAACTGCAAACCTGCTGGAGAAAGGAAAAGCAGCTTTAAATTTGAATCCTACAGTAGCACTCCTTGAGTCGTCCTGACTAATTTGGTTCCTTTTAAAGCAGTTTTAGGCCTGCTGCAATTTAATTCAACACAGAATTACAACACTACTAATCAGTGTCAGTAATTTGAATGAAGTGTATTTGACACGGTAGCAAAGCTCCACCTTTTCCTACATAAAAATGTAACTTGAAGGGTTTCCATCCTTGGTGGAGCAGCAGTTTGAGATGACAAGGCAAAGCAGTCTGGTGTGCTATCTGACAGCTCCTCAGTGGAACAGGAGAACACCCAAACATCCTGGGAAGGGTTTGGCAGCTGTGCAATTCTCCGTGTCAGGCCGACACAGAGCTCCTGCACCTTCTGCTGCAGCCACAGATAAAGGCTTTGGGGCTCCCATCTGTCCCTCACTGCAGGAACAGGGACACAACCCCTGAGCTTTAAAGGTGAGCTTGGACAGGTTCTTTCCCTAAAGGAAAAAACCCTGATCTGCCTTTAGGCACCACTGATCCAAGGCCTCAGGATCAGCAGAGGGAAGCTCACGCCCTCACTAGATGCAGTTACTATATTTGCCAGGAACTGGATGAGCAGGGCAAGGAATGTACCAGATCCCCTCTGGAGCTGCAGGTGACAGGCTCTGTTCCAGCTCTGGCCTGGCCACCAGCCCCTGTCACCAGCCCCTGTCACCTGCCTGTTCTTCCAACAGTCTGAAAATCCAGTGGGATGCATTAAAGCCACAGGGAAGCAGCTGCTGAATATCTGGAGGGAAAGGAACCAGCTCCCAACGTTCATCCTCTATAAATACAGCTCTAGATAAGGGTTAGATATGACTGTCCTGCATGCCCAGAGCTGAAAAAACACTTTGATTAAACACAGATCATCAGTTTCACTTGGTAACACACAGAAATACCAAATTTCACACCAATTTCCCTCTTTAATTCTTTAATTAAAGCTTTAATTCTTACAGGTTTGTATATTGCTGGAATATTAACAATCAGCCCAAATTCAGAGCATGAAGTGTTTATTTCCAGCTGCAAAGCTGAAACAGAGTTTAAAACCCATGGATGGATATTCCTGAGGTGGTGAAACCCGGCCTTGTGGAAATCAAACTGAAATAGCTGCACACAGGGGACTGAAGTGCACAGGGAAGGCACAAATATATCATGGAATTATGGAGTGGGTTGGGTTGGAAGGGACCTGGAAAGAACCTGGTCTTGAACACTTCCAGGCATAGGGCAGCCACATCCAGGCACCTTTTTAAGTTCACACAAAAAGGAAATACATGTGCAGAGAATGTGGGACAGTTTTAGTGCCTTTCTCTAACAGAAACATTTAATGTATTCTATTTATGTGTAATATTATTTATCTAAAACAGAAAAGAAAGTGTTACTCTGGAAGGGAGATATGATCAAATAAAATGCAATTGGAAAAAAAAAGAAAATTTGGGAATTTAATGACTACAAGGAAATGGACTAGGATGAAATGAGGTGCAGTGAAAAGGACCAAAACTTGCCAAAACTAACCTCACTAAAGTTGCAAAAACAGGGGAAAAAAACCCCAAAGAAACAAAGAGAAAGAAAAGACAGGAGAAGAATTGAATGAAAAGACATGCCTAATATAAAAAAAAAAAGAAAAAAAAAAAACTTTCACCAAAGGGAGAACAATCAAAAGGCATGGGATGCCATGAAGTGCAGGGATTTATATATTTATATTTATGAAAGCAAGCACTGGGTAGGTGATCAGTAAACCCCAGAGTGACCAGCCCTGACAGATGCTTAGCAGAGAAGAGCACAGCGCCAGGAGGGGGCCGGCAGAGGAATCCTCCCGTGTCCCCGGGCGGTGGGAGAGCTGGAAGGAGGCTCCCGTTCCGCAGGAACTGCCCGGAGCTCGGGGCCACTTACCCTGCGGGTGGCCAGCTGCGAGTCCTGCTGGGCTCTGCCCGCCGCGCTCCTCCCCGCCGCTCTCTCCCCTCCCTCCGGGAGGCTCAGGAAGGGATCCCGCCCGAAGGGCTCCGAGAAGCTCCTCATCACCTGCCTCATGTGCTCATGGTGGGCAGCAAAGGGATCCCTGCAGCCAGAGAGCACCGCGTTACTCCAGCCCATGGACAGCGCCTGCAGGACAGCTCCACCCCCAGGTCTGCATGTTCCACTGGGCTCTTTAGCCAGCGTTTTTACTTTAATAGACCCAACTGGGCAATGTCCCATTCCTAATGAACTCTGGTTTTCTCTTCCCATCTCTCAGGTTGGGTGTTTGAGATCTGTTTTCTCTCAGCTGCCCTCACTGCACTCCTGGGTGTCCCTATTCCTCTTCCTGATCTTCTCCAGAAATATCCATCCTTGGCTGCACCTTTCACTCCAGCCTGTGTTTAATACCTGCCAGAACCATCAACTGACCCATATTTTATTTATCACCATTTCCACCTCCAATACCTGACATTAAAATAACTTCTTTTTCATTTCCCCCCTTCATCTTCCAAAGCTTGGCACAGTCCTATTCACTGAACTCCTCCTGTCCCACTGGATGTCCCCTCATCTCTCAAATTTATTCTGCTGGCAGCTCCCATCCTATTTTTCCTTCTCCCTGTCCCACGCGCTTAAAAATACCCATTATCCTCTAAATTCAGGCCAGTTCCACCTCCTGTAGTCACCCACTGCTGCACCTTTGCCTTCCCTCTCCACAAATCCTGTTCCCACATCCCCTTCCTGTGCTTAGGAAGGAGATTCTCACTGGCTTTTTGTTTTCCTCTTATTTTCCCTCTCCTCTCTTCTGCCAAAACCCTACAGAACTCCACCGGTATTCCCAAAGCTTGCCTTGCAAGGAAAACATTGCTCAACTTCCCAAACTCCCTAAGCTGGACAAGAGCTGATATTCCTAATTAAGGCCAAAAGAGGAGCAAAGCAGGAATTTTTCACAAGTGCAGGGTATGAGCAGTGCTGCTGCCTGAGGGCCAGGCTGCAAAGGAACACGTCCCAAACCGATGACCCTGCTTCGTTTCCTCCTCCCATCTCATCTCCCCTTTGCTATCCCACTAAAAACCACTTTACTCCCATGGACAGTCACTTCCCAGGTATGTTTATTTAGGTTTAATACACCTCATCCTCCTTGCTCTCAACTCCTGGCACTCCCCACAGCCTCCAGGGCACCCCAGCCTTTCCTGGGACACCTCAGGAGGAGAAGCTCAGGCTGTTCCTGACTTTTCCCTGCCCAGCTTTGCTGCTCCCCACCCTTTATCTCCTGCCCCACAAAAACAGCTCCCACATCATGTGGCCACTTTGATCTTGTGCCAAAGTCACACTTAACGTTTATTTTTTTCCCTTTCAAGTGAAAAAGACACGCATGAGGTTGGATTCCTTCTGAAATAAGATTTTTTTAAACACAAAAATATCCCTTTAAGCTACGCCCAGATTTAAACTGAGCCCAGAAGAGACTTTTGAAGTGTTTTAGTGATGCCATGGAGCAGCCCTGCTCCCAGCTTTGGCCCCAGCCCTGGGTGATAAGGAGCTCAGCCCTGTTCCCTCCCTGCAGGATGAAGAGCAGATGGAAAAAGTCCTGGCATGAGCCAAGGGCAGGGAACCACACGAGCAGCACCTCGGGATGTGCACAGTTCCAGCAGATCCCAAAGCCCAGAGAGGTTTGGGTATCACACACTAAGAGCTCCTCAGGGACAGGGAAAGCAGCCACAAACTGAGCAATGACAGCCTTGGGAACAGAAGGAAAGGCCCCAGTTCCCAGTTTAGGGAGTAGTTAATAAAAAGAATTAATGCTGTCAAGCCTCCAAAGAAACACTCCAATTTTGGTGTGATCTGGAGGAGGGTAAAACCAATGCAAAGGGAACAGCAAATCCATGTGGGAGACAAAGTTTCCAAGGAATTAAACCTTGGTGGTTCCAATGACTGAAATTCCAACCAGAGTTACAAGAGGAGGAGCTCACCCTGACAAACAGAGACGTACTGAACAAGGCACAGCCTCTGCAGGGACCTGCAGGATTTTAAGATCCTTGATCCAAGCACAGATTTTATGGGATGGCAGCAGGTGTAGGACACTGTAATTTAATAATTATTGACTTAAAATATGNCATAGCAGAAAAGTGATGAGGACAAAGTGAGGGGTTCACAGGGTCTCACACACCAAATCTGTGCCCTTCACATGTTAAACACTAAACTATTTTTAAAATTCAATTCTGGGCGGAGACAAACAATTTATATATTTATTGTTCCAGCACTCTGCAGTAACAGAATTTTGTCTAATACTTATTAACCTGACCCTCACCTGACATTAAACATGCAAGTGTCACATTACTGCTTACTTCAGCACATGAAAAATCAGTCCTAGAACAAAAAAATCCACTTATTACTTTTATAAGCTGTACTTTGTATTAGATGTGTTTCTTTTTATTAGATATTAGATGGAAATATTAGATTTTTTTTCCCCACTCAAGAAGTTATGTAAGGCTGCAGCTGCAGATTCCCTCTGGAGAGAACACCTGGCACTCTGGATTTAATTCTCTTCAGTTTAGAGTGTGCAGCTGGCAGGGAAAACACAACTCCTGCACCTGGGCAGGGCTGCAGGGATGGATGCCAGCCTGGCCCAGCACCTTTGGGTGAGTGACTGCTGCTTCCCTGGGACAGCTGCTCCCACTATTTCCAGTTCAGCACCAAACTCTCTCCTTATGAGGCAGCTGGAGCCTATTATGACTCTGCTTTGGAAGCTAATCTTATCTGAGGTAATCAGCTCATTTCCTTCACTACATGCAAAGCAGACTGACAAGGACAGTGCTGAGAAAATGAGTCTCAATTTCCAGCTCATCTTTCACACACACTCCCTGCCTCCACCTCCTGCAATCCTTTTTCCCCCCTACACCAGTGGCTACAATAACAAGGAATAAATTAATAAATAAGCAATTGTTGTTTCAAACAAAACCTAACTTCTGTTATTACTTTAATTTCATGCGGAGGATCTGCACAGGGAAGTTTCCTGCATAGAACTCATGAGCTGGTTTAACAGCAGGAATATTCCTAGAAACCAAGAGTGCTAATCTGTGTGGCACAGCTTTGGGAATTCTGGAATGTGCTGTAGCTCAGCAGGAGATTCTCCTTTAAGCAGCCTCAGCCAGAGCTCCCAGTAACCAGGAGATGCAGACAACAAACCACACCACAGGGCCTGCTGGTCCCTTCCTCACCCACCCCTTATCTTGCCTGCTAATTAAATTCCTGAGAGTTTTTTCAGAGATTTAAAATAATTATCGAGGCTCCTCGGCATGCTCTGATCCCATTTTCATCCACTACAAATCACAGTTTCTGACCAAAGACATGAAATGGGGCCAGACCGGGTAATTCAGCAGGTCTGGCTGAGGGGAGAAGCATTTGCATCACTCATGATTTACATTCAGATTCCAAAAGAAAATTCCTACGGGGAATAAACTGGGTTCAGACTTGAGTACACAGACAGAAGCCAGCACTGTGCTCATGGTACGGAAACAGACCCACAGACTGGTTTGGGTTGCAAAGGACCTTAAAGATGATCCTGCTCCACTCCCTGCCGTGGGCAGGGACACCTTCCACCACCTCAGGCTGCTCCAAGCCCCATCCAACCTTGAACAATTCCAGGGATGTGGCAGCCACAGCTCCTCTGGATAACCTGTGCCTCACAGGGAAGAAGAACAAAACCCAATCTGCTGAGGTAAAGCAGCACCGTCCCCTCGGGAAACGAGCACAAGGAGACAATTTGCCATCAGTGCTCTCACACACACGTTAGCAAAGTTTTAATTGAAGGACGCCCGGTGTTCTAAGTAGTGCTGGCACTGAGAAGAGTTCAGAGACAGCCTGTGGCTAAGTGATTAATTAAACACGCACATAAATCCGGCTGAGCCACACTGCTCAGAACCTGTATTCAGGAAACTGAAGAGCAAACAAGCTCAAGAATCTCCAGCCAAGGAGGTGAAGATCTCCTCTGTATGAAAGGTGGATTAAACCCTTCCCTGCTGAGAGGGGAGGCAAACTCAAGTCCCCGCTACTGAACCTCACTGAGGACGTTTAACCCCTGCACGGCTTTAGGGGGGCTGGGGCGGTACCGGCTGCGGACACACGGGGGTTGAACGGCCCCGACAGCGGCACCGACCCCGGTCCTGACACCTGCACCGACCCCTGTAACCCACCCCGGTCCTGACACCTGTACCGACCCCTGTAACCCACCCCGGTCCTGACACCTGCACCGACCCTGTAACCCACCCCGGTCCTGACACCTGCACCGACCCCTGTAACCCACCCCGGTCCTGACACCTGTACCGACCCCTGTAACCCACCCCGGTCCTGACACCTG
>VXAX01002455.1:84378-119149 GCA_013399835.1 Leptocoma aspasia
CGTCCCGCTCCTCGGCGATTTTAGAAAGAATTCTGCTTTTTCCGGTAGATGGCAGTAAAATAAAGGCGCGGCCTCCTCCCGGCGGCTGGAAACTGGCGGAAGGTGGAAAAGCAATACCTGGAGTGAGGTATCCCCGGGCAGCTGTTCCAGGGATGCTCCTGTTAGCGTAGGGTAGGAAAACACGTAATTTTGCATAGATTGATTATATGCAGGTGCTTTTATTGAGAGAGTATGCTCCCTGGGAGTCCGGGGTATGCAGAGCACAGATCTCCAACAGGGGCTTGAAATCAGACATATTTTATACCTTTCTGTTATATATGTTAATGATTAAACTTACATTGTTCTATTGTATCTATTTTGTATCTGTATCTGTTTTCACCCAAGTGTGAATTCCCGAGCCCACCGAGACATGATTCCATGATTCATATGTATACATAATAATTATGTTCAATTCTAACAACCTTATCACTTCTATGACCTACTACATGTGACCCAGACCTTATCCCATGATCTAGCACAGGTACGTTTTCTCAGGCCTAACCACCCTTTTTCCAAACACTATACCCATAATTTTAGAAATATTTTAACCCTATACTGTCACTCTGGCTGCAGGATCAGGGCTCCAGGGCACATCCCCTTCCCAAGGGGCTGTGCCAGCTCTTTATCCCTTCCCTGCCCTGCTTTGGGCTGGGTTACAGCTAAACAGGGAAAAGGAGTTCTTGCTTTTAGCACAAGAACCCTCAGCAAACCTTTGGAATAGTCATCAAAGGGAGGTTTCAGTAAAAGCATGGATCTGGGAGAGCTTTCCCAGCCTTAATCACAGATCGTTTTGAGAAGATGAAGTTCCAGGAGCAGGAGAATTTGCAGAATTTTGTATTTGATACAGGAATTGTGTTAAAGGAAATCCACCTGGCTGGTTTGTGACAAGTGAACATTCCAGCCTGGAACAGCTGCCCTAAAACCAACCAGAGAATCTCTGTTAATCAGAATATTGACTAGTAATTAATAAACGATTTAATCACTATGCTAAAGATGCTGCTTGTGGCATTTTTAGTGTGAATAGACTTTACCTTCAGAGCAGTTTGAAATAATTCTAAAACCTTTGAGCAACTGCAGTGCAGAGGCTGAGATTACTCAAATACTTGTAACATTCTGTGTGGGGCTTGAAACAAAGCTGAATTCTGTGTGTGAGCAATTAAACCCATCCCAAATGGCACGAGATTTGGCCATGAAAAGCCCAGCAGAGGCAGAGCTGCCTCCCCTGAGTTGGTTTATTTGCTGCTCTCTCATCCCCAGAGGTCCCCTGGGCAGTCCTGGGGTTGGTGCCTGTGAGAGGCCACCTGGAACAGAGGCTGGGCAGAGTTAAAGGATTAAAGGAGGATTTTATCTAAAGGAATAAAGCAGGGATTTATTAAAAGGCCTCAAAGGATGCACCTTGGGCAGCACAAGAGCCCAGCCATGGATCTGCCCAAGATGGACAGTATGCCATGAATTCTCACACTTTTATAAGTTTTGTTCCATTTCCACATTGGGGTTCATTGTCCAGTTCCAGCTCCAGGCAATGCAGTCCCACCCTCCCAGTTTCTCTCCTCAGTTCTCTGCTGTTTGCACTTTCTGGGCCTGGAGCTGCAGCGTGTCCTTGGTTCTGGGCTGGAAAAGGATTGTTGTGTGTGACTGAGCTGTGAGGAGAACCTGCTGACACTTGATGTGAAGTTCAGAGTCACACTAAGGCAGTGCAGAATGTGGAAAATATAAAAGTTAAACTTAAGGCACCAGGGTGACCCTTTCCCTGGCAGCATTCCCTGCCCACCAGTCACTCCCCAGGAACATTCCAGCCTGGAGTGAAGCCCCAAACCTGGGATCTGAGGAAATTCCAGCAGCTGACAGCAGAATCACCTGGTTACTGTGATCTGCAGAAATGCTGCAGCCTCAGTTCATTCACCTTTGGTGCATCTTCTCCACTTTGGGCCAAATCCCTGCAGTGTGATGGATCCTGATGGAACAAGGATCTCCTCTCCTGACTGCCATGGAAACACTCCAGGCTCTTCTAATCCCACCTGGTTATTCCCTAAAGGGGATCGAAGGAGTGACAGGACACAGGGAATGAATTCCCACTGCCAGAGGGCAGGGATGGATGGGATATTGGGAAGGGATTGTTCCCTCAGGGTGGGGAGGGGCTGGGCTGGAATTCCCAGAGCAGCTGTGGCTGCCCCTGGATCCCTGGCAGTGCCCAAGGCCAGGCTGGAGCAGCCTGGGACAGTGGGAGGTGTCCCTGCCCATCGAGGTGCATCTCGAAGGTCTCTCCCAACCCAAACCATTCCATGATTCCCTGAACCCAGCCCTGTAAAAAGGAATTATTTCTAAGCCTGGGGCAGGGATGTGGAACTTTCCCACAGCTGTTCCCAGCACTCCACATCACCCACACCTCCCTGGTTCCTTTTGTGCCAGCTCTGACTCCCAAGGATGAAATCTCTCTCCCAGCCAGAGCAGCTCCTGTGCAGGAACCCAGGGATGAGGGCTGCAGTGGCTGTTCCTCTCCCATTTTTCCTGGATCCTGTGCAGGATTTGGGGGATGAGGGCTGCAGTGCCTGTTCCTCTCCCATTTTTCCTGGATCCTGGGCAGGATTTGGGGGATGAGGGCTGCAGTGGCTGTTCCTCTCCCATTTTTCNTCTCCCAGTCTTCCTGGCTCGTGGGCAGGATGTCGGGGATGAGGGCTGCAGTGCCTGTTCCTCTCCCATTTTTCCTGGATCCTGGGCAGGATTTGGGGGATGAGGGCTGCAGTGGCTGTTCCTCTCCCATTTTTCCTGGATCCTGTGCAGGATTTGGGGGATGAGGGCTGCAGTGGCTGTTCCTCTCCCATTTTTCCTGGATCCTGGGCAGGATTTGGGGGATGAGGGCTGCAGTGGCTGTTCCTCTCCCATTTTTCCTGGATCCTCTCCCATTTTTCCTGGATCCTGTGCAGGATCTCAGGGATGAGGGCTGCAGTGCCTGTTCCTCTCCCGTTTTTCCTGGATCCTCTCCCATGTTTCCAGGATCCTGTGCAGGATTTGGGGGATGAAGGCTGCAGTGGCAGTTCATTTTGCAGCTGTTGGAAGGAGCTCATTATGGGATGCTCGGTGCCAGGGATGCAGGGCTGTGTTTGCACAGGGATCTCTTTAATTGCCCAGCCCTTCTCCAGGTTTGGGGCTGCTGCAGCTCCAGTTCCTTTGTGCAGATTAAAAGAGTTCTGTAAGGAACTCCTCGTGCTGCAGCTCTGTCAGGCTGGAGGGCATCTCCAATGAGATTAATGATGTCTGCCTTAATAGAAGAAAACTTTGCATAAATGAGATTATGGTTTCTGCTGAAACCTGCCAACTCTTATTCATTTGCAGTAAATATTATCTTTAATTAAAAGTTTTAAGGTATCTTGTTCCTGAGCTAATGAGATCTACAGTGATTTCCCTTAGGAATTAATTTACCTTCTTAATTCTTATTCATTTTGGTGATAGGACTATTTAAATCTGCTCCAGACTTCAGAGCTTTGTTGAGCACATTCAGCCAGAACAAAAGGTCATTTTGCCATATTGATGTTTTGTTGGTATTTGTAATTCCCTTGTTCTCTCTCCATTCCAAAGATCCCTGTTTAGGTTCCTGCCCCAAACATTTCCTCCCAACCCCTGAGTTCTTCTTAACTCCTCATGCTGAGAGGTTTTTTCCACAGCCATTTCCCTTTGGATTTGTGTTTTCTGTTCCCTTCAGGGTAAAAATCGATTCTGGTGGTGCCCAAAAAGACTCTGATTGTGATCAACTTTTAATACAAAATACACTCAACTCTGTGGGAAACACTTGGTGCAGCTGCTGAAAAACACAGGAATATTTCTGCCTTTCTGGGAAATCATCCACTCTAATTCCTCTCCAAGGATTATTTTGAAGCAGCAGGGATGCCTTAACACTTGGAGGTGAAAATTGCATTCCTGCACATGTGTTTGGATGGGAAAAGTGCCAGACTGGGCTGGGAGAAGTGGAGCCAGAACCCTTCCTGAGGCTGGACACAATACTGCTGGCCAGGTTTAAATTAATTATTAGAACTAAATTACAAGGTTCCCTTCTTTTAAACATAAATACAGATGGAAATTAAATAGTAAATTTCAAAGGACATACCTGGTTTGTACACACAAAGAAGAAACCAAGAGGAAAGAAAGAATTAATGCTCCTTAGCTCATTATCAGCAGATTTTTCTGTTGAAATCCAATCTGAATCCTGTAAGTCTCCTCTGAAGATGCTGGGTCTGACAAGGCTTAAAAGTTGGGTAGTTAATTACCCTAACGAGGGAAATGGAGCAATCAGAGCCAGGTGTTGACCAGAGGTGGTTTTTGTTCTGAAGAAGTATAAAATACCTGTTCAGGACTATGCTGTCAGCCTTACCTGGAAAAGCTGAATCCTATTTTATATAAGATGCAAACCAGGGAAAGACAATTCCTCCCTTCTCTAGGAAAAAATTCAATTTCTTTTACTATTATTCCAATTTTTTCCCACCCAAGAACCTGTGACAGAAAACCTCCCCGTGTCCTCTCTTTGTGTATAATTAAGAAATTTCCCTAAAAAACTGCCCTTGTGTGTCTGCAGCTGATAAAAGGAGTCACTTAGAGGCTGCAGGAGGAACTCCTGACTGCAGGAACTCCTAACCCTGAACTTGCAGCACCAAAAAAGGGGAAGAAACACATTTTGGGACCTGGGCCGGGCTATAAATAGAGCTGTCACCAACTCGTGCAGGCTGCTGATGACCTTCCTTTTATAGCTCACTGCAGCCCAGCTTCCTCCAGCCCACACAAATTAGAGATTATCAATTAAGGCTGAGCTAATAAATAATGCTGCCAGGGCAGCAAATGTCCTCTGAGAGCAGGAGGGACCCTTGGGTTCCGTCGTGGGTGTTCCAAGGCTTCGTGTCCATAAAGTCCCAGCCAAGTGGGAAAATTGGATTTTCTGGTGTGTTTCTTTGAGGAAGCTGAGAATTGGTACAAATGCCAGTGTCAAACACCAGTCTGAGCACAAAATAGCAATAACTGTGGGGACTGCCAGACTGGGTTAGCTGGGATGTCTCCTTGGTGTCTTCTTCGGGATTTACCCAGGCTGGGTGCTGGGTAAGGGACTGCCAGAGTGTCCCCAAGAGCTGGGTGTGACACAGCCAGCCCAGGGCCTGCCACGTCACTGGCATCCCAACTCACTCCCGAGACAGCCAGGAGAAGCTTTGGGGTTTTTTGGGAAAGTGCTGGGATGTTGCTTTTCCAATCATCTCTACAGCAATGATCCATTGGAGAGCTCCTGAGGTTTGGGCTTTAATGAACCCCTGACCTTCATTTTCCATCCTGTGAACCAGCATTTCTTTTAATCAGCCCTAATTTGGTGACCTTTATCTTCTCCTCTCGGTTTTGTTTAGCAGAATAAAAACTGAGGCACAGGAATATTCCTTCAAACACCAGGGCCAAGAGCTGGCCCCAGTGGGAGCTTCCAGGATTTGATCCAAACTCAGATTTGTTCCCATGGGCTCTGTTGCCATCGTGGGCAGTAAGTGGTGATGGATAAAGCCTTTGGAAGCACAGGGAATTCCAATCCAGAGCTCCAGCTCTCTCAGTTTGCCATTCCCAAATCACCAGAAGATTCCTGTTGAAGGTGCTTGAACATCTTCTGTGGGATGTCAGAGTTACTCCTGAAATCCTGGTAACTTCCCTGTGGCACTGCAAGGGAGGGAAGGAATTCCTGCTCCAGCCTCAGCTCCAGCAGTGGGTGAGGAGAGGGACAAAACACCTGGATTTTGGTGCTTCCTTCAGCAGCACATCCAGGGACAGCAACACCTGTGGGAAGCCACTGATTCCTCTCCAAAGCTGCAGAGACACCAGGAGCACAGATCCTGGGATTTTGGAGGTTTTTCCCTGTCTCAGGTTAATGGTAAAGGTCATCAAAACTGAGCCCAGGTTTGGCCACGGCCTGAAGCTGGAAAATCAGACAAAAATACAGAACAGATAAAAAAATCTCACTTGGGCAGCAGGAGCTGCTTGATTTATTGAGGGCTTTTCCATAGGGATCCAAATCCAACTTTTCCTGGGACTGGCACCGGGTGAAGGCACTCCCAGTCCCTGTTTGAAGCCCCTGCCCAGCTGAGGCCACGCTGTGTTTGTTCCAAAGGGCTCTCCTGCCTCGGGCTGGTTGTGGCTGCAGCTAAAAATGCCTCCTGCTACTTCAGCAGATCTCATTAATTCCATGTTCCAATTAGTCCTGGACAAACTGAGTGTACTCCGTGCACAAGTTATCACAACATCGAGTTACCAGCTCAGGTTCTGGCTGATTTCACAGGGAGGCCAAGGATTAATTGTCAGTTCTAATCAGCCAGGAGAGGTTTCACTGCTCACTTGAGAAAAAACCCCAGCTTTTATTACACAATTGCTTCTTAATTACATTTCTCACAGCCCCAAACTTCCAAACATTTAGCTCTGCTTACCCAGCCAGTGAGGAACAGCAGACTTAGTAAAAATAGGGGTTTTCCAACTATTTTGGGGGAAATGGGAGCACCTGGGGACCCTGCTCCATTCTCTGGCCAGCAATGTCAGGAGCAAGGTTGAAGGAAACCTGAGAGGGCTCAGAGAAGCAGGGCTCCATCCCCAGCAGCTCTGGAGGGATCAGCAGCTCCTGTTTCCATTTCCCTGGGCTGGCAGAAATGAGGTGTCCTCACTCCTTCCAGCTGCTGCTTTCAGCTGGGCTCAGAGCTGCTCTGCCATTTCCAGAGGTTTAAGGGTATTTTTAGTGGGAGAGACCTTTGGATTGTGCTGTTCCAGAGCTGACTGCAGTCCTTAGGTGACATCAGCTTCTGCCAAGGCAGTTGGTGATAAATTGTTGGTAAATGTCAGATAAAAGCAAGGACTGGAGGGAGATGTGTAAGAACATGGAAATTAATATTTGATTTAAATATCTCTTCAGGTCCCAGTTGCCCAGTTCAGGAATTTGTACATGGCCTGAAATAAGACAAGACAAGACTGACAAGAATTTATAACAAAATACTGTTAAATTCACTGGTACAGAATCAGAGAATGCTTTGGGTGGGAAGGAACTTAAAGATCATTTAATTCCCACCCCTGCCATGGGCAGGGACACCTCCCACTGTCCCAGGTGCTCCCAGCCCCAGTGTCCAGCCTGGCCTTGGGCACTGCCAGGGATCCAGGGGCAGCCACAGCTGCTCTGGGAATTCCATCCCCCACCCTCACAGGAGACAATTCCCAGTTCCCAATATCCCATCCATCCCTGCCCTCTGGCAGTGGGAGCCATTCCCTGTGTCCTGTCCCTCCATCCCTTGTCCCCAGTCCCTTTCCAGCTCTCCTGGAGCCCCTTCAGGCCCTGCCAGGGGCTCTGAGCTCTCCCTGGAGCCTTCTCCTCTCCAGGAGAACATTCCCAGCTCTCCCAGCCTGGCTCCAGAGGGCTCCAGCCCTGCAGCAGCTCCGTGCTCCCCTCTGGCCTCTCTCCAGCAGCTCCACATCTTCTGTGGGAGCTGGGCTGGGAGCACTGGGCACCCTCCTCCCCCCAGGCTTCAGTTCCTGCCTCCTTCCAGAAAGAGGAGCCACCTGTGTCCCCCGAGTGGCAATTCCAGAGTGACTCAGGGTCTCATTGCCAGTGTCACCACCAGCCCAGCCACTGCTGCTCTGCCTCCAACCACCCACCCAGGCAGCGCTGCCCTAAGCCCAGACTACAGGTGGGGACTATTTTCAATCCTGGTTAATTGTGGGTTTAGGGTTTTGGATCACTTTCAAGCTGAGGAGTTTCCACAGCCCCTTCCAGCCCTGGGATCAGTCCCAGGTTCCAGCTGATCCCTCCTCACAAAGGTTTCTGGAGTTCAAGGATCCCCACTAAAAATAACTCCCTCCTTGTAAGCTGACAAATGGAAAGCTGTCATCGTGCAGAGGGCTGGTTTTGGGTTACAGCTGGGACAGAGGCCTCGGGATCACCCAGTGCTGCCCTCCCGGAGTGACTGCAGCAGGAGGAGCAACATTTGATCTCCTGCCCGGGAGTGCTTTCTTTGACGGCATCATTTGAGCAGCAAAACCTTCCTAAAATATTGTACCAATAATAATGACAATCACCTAAAAAGCAGCCCCAGCTCCCTTGCAGGCAGGGATCCCACAGCAAGCAGTGCTGGAGCTGCTGGGGATGAGGAGCAGTGAGCATTCCCCTGCCTGACGGGCATGGGGGTGGCTGCTCTGCAGGCTCAGGAAGGAGTTTGCTGCTGGAATTCCTGGGGGACAGGGCTCTGCTGAGTGCCAGGAGCCAGAGAAGCTCCAGTTACAGCTTCACCTTCCACAGCTCTGGCATTAGCAGGAACTCTGTGCAGTCCTGAGTGACACAGCCACGTCACTGCAGGCTGCAAAGCACAGCTGAAATTCTGTGTTTTCCAGGGAAAACTGACACACAGCTGCTTCCTTCCCTTTCCTGGCCAGACACCTGCTCCCTTTCACCAGGAGAAAAGTGGGAAACACAAAAAAAAGAGGAACTTGCTGTAGGAAAGAGTCCTAAATGTGAGAACATCAGAACTGAAAACCGCAGGAATTAAAAAGCAGGATTATTGTCACAGGTTAAGATTTAGGAGATCAAGACAAGTGGGATTATTGGATCAGGAGAAGTGTGGGTTGGAGCCAGCAGTGCATGTATCCAGGCTGCTGGTGATGATTACCCAAGTTATTATTCCATGAAAAGTGCAGAATCCTGAGGAATTCATGGATATTCTGATCATTGAGTTACTACTGGAACTATAAAAATCAACTTTATCCTAATTTGCTCCATGTTTCCAGTGGTGTTTGGAATATTTCTGTACATTTTCCATTCAGCTGGGATTATCTAAATGTTATTTCCATTTTCTTTCCAGCTCTTGCTCCCAACTCTCCTCCAGCAAATTTAGATGTTGATTAATAAACAATAAATAAAAAAAAAATTCTACTTTAAATCTATTTACAGCCTATTGTAAAGTTTTCTAATATTCTACAGGCCTGCAAATAAAAGGAATCATTTAACATCCAATAAAAGCACCAAAATTATCCAACACAATGTGTGAAAAGAAGAATTTACACCTGGACCTTCCATGGACATTAAACAGTTTTTATTTTCTATTAAAGAAACATAAAAGGTGATGAAAAAATGCAGCAATGACAAATATTTACCATTTGAAAATACTGAAATGAAACAAAGGAAACAAATTTTTCCCCACTTTTTTCTGCAGACAAGATCTTGGAATATTTTGATGCAAGATAAAGTCAAACTATCACTTCACTAAGGAAGTAAAAATGTGTCAGAATGCAAATTCAATACATTTTCCTTTTACATCTGGGATCTAAAATAAAAAATAAGACAGCCAAAGTCCATTTGCAGAGTCAGCCTCCATTTTTTATCAGCACAGATCTGAGAACCAGGAGAAATAATCCCAAAAAGCAGCTTCCCAAGGGAATGCTGGTCCAGGGGAGTCCAGTGAGGCACATCCAGAGGTGGGGCTCAGTTCTCTCCTCTCCTGATGTGACAGTTTCCTCCCAGCTTTGCTGAAGAAACACTTTTGTATTTTATTTATTTGATTTGGTTGATTTCCTGCACTTAGATGGATGATAGGCAGATTTTTGTGGAAGTTTATCCAGGCTAAATTCAGATGTTCAGACTAAACTTTGATTATTTGGAAGTCCCACCTGGCCAAAGGGAACTCCGTGGGCTGGGAACAGTCACTGCCCAGGAGCAGGTGTGTGATAATTCCATAATTTGGTAATTATAGAAAGGATGAGATTGATAAAATTCCCCATTTGGAGTTGCAGTAGTGGCAGATGCTCAAGGAAATGTGGAGAATTTTCCCCCCCAGAGTGAGGGACTGGGAGCAGATGGATGAAACCATCCACGAGAAGATTCCCTCAGCCCAGATGTTCAGGATTCCACAGAAGGAAGGAGGAAGGGATAGCAGGGATGGATCCTGGATCCCCTCCAGCTGCAGGACATGGAGAGGCCTGGGGTGGCTCCACCTGTCCCTCACTGTCCCAGCCCTGAGCCTCAGTTTCCCACATACCTCCCAACTCCTGCCTGGCTCTATAAATTTTTTTGGATTGGGAGGGATAAAATGATGTTTCATGGACTGCCAGGTGTTTTTCACCTGAGGAATTCCCTCCAAAAAAAAAAAAAAAAAAGGAAATGCCCCTGGCTGTGCTGCCCTGCCCATCTCCAGCACTGAGCTTGGAGAGAACCAGGGCAGGACACTCCTGGTTATCCAGGGAACAGGACAGAACATTCCTGGTTATCCAGGGGAGCAGGACAGAACATTCCTGGTTATCCAGGGGAACCAGGACAGAACATTCCTGGTTATCCAGGGGAACCAGGGCAGGACACTCCTGGTTATCCAGGGAACAGGACAGAACATTCCTGGTTATCCAGGGGAACAGGACAGAACATTCCTGGTTATCCAGGGGAACAGGACAGAACATTCCTGGTTATCCAGGGGAACAGGACAGAACATTCCTGGTTATCCAGGGGAACCAGGGCAGGACACTCCTGGTTATCCAGGGGAACCAGGGCAGAACATTCCTGGTTATCCAGGGGAAGAGGATAGAAGATTCCTGGTTATCCAGGGGAGCAGGATAGAAGATTCCTGGTTATCTAGTGAAACCCTCCCTGCCTGCACAGCTCATTCCAATCTCCTCTAAGAGACTGGAAGAAGAGCTGAGTGCAGGAATTCCATGTGGGAAGTGGCCTGGGATGTGCTGGGAGCTGTCAGGCCACGGGGCTCCCCATCAGCCGCTCCTGGCGCAGAGCCACCAGCCTCTGGAACCACTTCTCCTCAGCCTCTGCCTTCTCGATGAACAGCTGGGGGAAAAGGGGAGAAAAGCTGGCACAGTCAGCAGCTCTGGGTCTGGGATCATCCCCTGGAACACCCAGGACTGTCTCAGTGCCCACAGGAAAAGCTCAGGGGGGTCACAGACAAAGGTGATCCAAAAACATCAATAAAAGCAGAGACTTTTCAGGGAATCCTGAAATTGTCTGGCTTGGGAGGGGTCTTAAAGATCATAATGATTGGAGAGGCAAGGCTCCCATGCAATTCATCACTGGCCATGTCCTGATCTCTGCTCTCTGTGTCCATTCTACACAACTCACACTGATTCCTTCACTGCAAGTCATTTTTAACTTGCTAATTCTTAAAAAACCTTTTATTTCCAACTAAAGTGCTCCCAAAGGGATTTGCTCAAGTTTAGCCACAATGATTTAAAATTATCTTAAGCCTGTCCCATGTTTAAAACTTTGCAAGTTGGCAAAATGGGCAAGTTCTGAGTTTTCCACCAGGTTTCCAACTACAGAAACCAATTTGTCCTGGATTTTTATTTATCTTAAACTCCCCAGTGTTACATCGACGATATTTTATTATAAAATTCATGTATAGCTCCAAAACTCCTGCTGAACTTCCCGTGGGATTGTTCTGCTGGGTGCTGGGGGGAGTGGGACCTTTATCCCAGAGCAGGGATTTTGTGAGGAGCTGCACAGCAAAGGCTGTGGGGGTCCCACAACCCCGCTCTAAAGCCAAAGATGGGATCAATTCTGGCTGAAGAGATGGGACAAACACTCACATTTGGGTGTGCTAAGGAATTGTCATCCTGGTACTTGATGGCAGTGGGAATGTTGGCAGCTGGAGGCTCCTTCTCAGGGGCAGCTGCCTCAGTGGTTCCTGCTCCCACATTCACGGGCTCCTGCTGGAGCTCAGGAGCTTCTGTTGACTGAAAAAGAAACAAACACACAAAACTTGAGTGTTTTAGCCCAAAATTCCCAAATGTGGCAGTATTTTAACCCAGCACTTGGCTGGTTTTTTTTTTGAAGACTCCTCAGCAGGACACACACAAAGGATATGAAGTGACAAAAAAAAAGGTAAAGGGAGAGAGCTGGAAAAACTGCACCACTGGGATTTTGGGTCACTTCCTGAAGCAGCTGCATCAGCTTCTTGGAGACTTCTGGAAAGACAAGAAATGACACATTTCTGGGGAAACAACCAGGGATAATTCCAAACACCCACTGCCAGGTGGGAAAATGAACACATCCCAAACCAGGTCCCTACAACACCTGGTGGCCAAAATTCAGGTAAATTCTGGGATCTGGATGTCTCCTCTTGGGTTTCTGGAAAGCTGATTGAAAACCAAGCTGCTTCTTTTCAGGGAATAAATACAGACTTAAAGCCTGGCTTTACTTCAGCAGCATTAAAATCATCTCCACTTCAATTGTAAAGTAAATGTCTGATTGCTTTGGGATTTTAATCCTAAAAAAAGTCTTCAAACCAAGAGATTTCGTTAAATTCTGCCACATTTGAATTCCCTGAACCACCCCTGAGACCATCAGGGAGTTCTTGGTGGGATTTCAGGTGGATTTAAGGTTGTCAACATTGATGCTCTTACATCAATGGTAAATCCTTAATAGTGCAGCTTCCTCCTGGCTCTGAGAGGATAATGCAGCAGGAAAGGGATTGAAAATGTCCCTTTTGGGAGGAAAATGTCCCTTTTGGGAGGAAAATATCCCTTTTGGGAGGAAAATGTCCCTTTTGGGAGGAAAATATCCCTTTTGGGAGGAAAATGTACCTTTTTGACTTCTTTGCTGGACCTGAAGGTCTGTGGGACGAAGGCGTCGCTTTCGATGGCCTCGATTTCCTTCACTCGCTTCACTTGGTCCAGGAGGGTGGCCTGGTCTGCACAGGGAAGGTGGGATTTATGGGATTTATGGGATTTATGGGGTTAGTGAAATCCTGGGATCCAGGCCCTGACCCAGCCATGCCTAGAGGAGATTTTGGGACACACCAGGAAAAGCTGCTCGTGCAATGCAGCCCAAAACCTTCTGCTACAAGGAGTAAAAATAACACAGTGGGGCCATGGTTGGGAACATTCCAAATGCTGACCTAAGGATTTGTGGGATAAGTGGGGAAGAGAAGGGAAAACTCCAGGGAGAGCTCAGAGCCCTGCCAGGGCCTGAAGGGGCTCCAGGAGAGCTGGAGAGGGACTGGGGACAAGGGATGGAGGGACAGGACACAGGGAATGGCTCCCACTGCCAGAGGGCAGGGATGGATGGGATCTTGGGAACTGGGCATTCCTGGCTGGGAAGGGCTGGGATGGAATTCCCAGAGCAGCTGTGGCTGCTCCTGATCCCTGGCAGTGCCCGAGGCCAGGCTGGATGGGGCCTGGAGCTCCCTGGGACAGTGGGAGGTGTCCCTGCTCTGTCCCTGGATGGGATTTAAGGTTCTTCCAACCCAAACCATCCCATAATTCTGAGCTGACAGGAGCTGCACTACAGCAAAGTCCATAAATACAAATTCAAGCCTGATTTTTTGGGGGATTTGGAAGGGAAAAAAGCATTTGCTACATTTAAACTTGTGTTTGCAAGTCCTGCTGCCTTGGTGCTGGAACCTTCTCCTTTAAAGCAGATTCCTGAGGATTTTTGGGATAAATCAAATACCCCAATGCCTGCTGGGGGGAGGGAATCAGAATTCACTGAGGTTTTGGATACACCTGGTCTGAGGGTAAATAAAGGATCCTGATTAAAGGCAGGCATAGAAAGGCAGGAAAAGGAGATTTCAAATCCAAAGCTCAGCTCCAGTTTCACAAAATCCCAGGCAGCTCCAGGATCCTGCACAAAGTGCTGGGAATGACAAATTAGGGAAGGGGCAAAAATCACTAAATGACATCAGTGACATTAACAGGGGAAAATGGACTGGAGGAAGCAGAGCCCATTAGTGCAGGGGAGTTTTGACAAACACATTATTGGGAGATAAAACGACTTGCAGCTGTTGTTTGTCAGCTGTCAGGGGCAGGGATATGTATTTCATAGGAAAATCAAAAATAATGGAGTCAGAAAGCTCCGAGGCTTCAGACAAAAAAAATCAATACTAACTCAATGCACGGTGAGTCTTTTCACCCTGTTAGGGTGGAAAAAAGGGAACTAAGTCTTGGATTAGGGCTGGTTTTTAATAAAAAGGTGATTCCAGCAGCAGGCACAATTTGCAGCCCTGTCACCTTGGCAGGGGGGAGCTTTCCCAGTTTAACTGGGAACATCATCATCCTTCAGGGATAATTCAGAATTTCACAATGCTCTATTTACATCTATTGCTTATTATATTTATATATAAATATAGACACCCAGCTTTAGAGCTGTAAATTCCTATGGAATCAGGCTGGATCAGCAATAACCTGGAATGTCACTTGAGAACTAAAATGTGCTGGAATTCCTTCGATGCCACCCCAAAACACCACACACACAATGATCAGAAACAGCAGAGAATCAGATAAAAATAAAAGAAACAGAGAATTCTATGATTTTACAAGTCAGGTGAAAAGAAAACTTCCCAGCGAGCTCTGCCTAAAATATTCCCATTTTTTTCCTTAAAGACAAAATTTATTCCACTAAGAGTTTTAAAATCACTGAAATAGAAGCATTAAAATACCAATAATATCTTGTGAACGATCCATTAAACAAAAACATGTAAATATTTCTTGGATAATCTCTGAGTGTAAATTTTTATGGATTCTTTGCTTATCCATAATCCTGACCATGAACATGAACCTAAAGAGATTTCTTCAAGCAGGTCTAACTCCAGAATCAAAGCAATGACAATAAACCTCAAATATTCCTCAGACTCTGTTTCTTCCCATTTTACTAATTAGATTTAAGGGGTTAATTTAATTTAAAAATATAACACATTTTACATAAAAAGCTTTGAAATACAGAAAAAAAGCTGCTAATTTTTTCTTGCTCTTTTGAGTTGAGGATTAAAAGAAGGAAACACCCCCAGATCCCAGACTAAACAAACAACTACGGCAGAAAATATCTCCCCTTTGATCCTATTTTATTTGGGGTTATTGGAAGTGATATTTTTATCCAGCTGCCTTACAGAGCTGTGTGTTTTCCAGCAGAACTGGGTTTTCACACATCCCATGGTTTTTAATTGATCCCAGTTTTACTCAAGCTGCACAAACTGACAAATTAAAGAAAAACGAAGTTTTCCCTGGGTAATTTGCAGTGAATGACACAAAAAACTCCCTGGCTGTGGGAGATCCTGGATTCTGCACCAAGCAGAAGGGAAGCACTGGGAAAAAGAGGAAAAAATCCAGCAGGACAGGTGGGACTCACTGCAGCTGTGTCACCTCTGGACTTCACCAGCCTTGGGGCTCTGGTTTTCAGGGAACTTTCCTGCCTCAAATCCTTTCTGTTTGCATCAGGAGAGGAGCAGTTGTCCTCACCCTGATCCCGTGGTATCCCAGAGTCCTGATTCCCTTCCCAGCCCTGTGCTGGAATTCCAGCCAGTGGGAGCTGCCTGGAGATCCCCCCTGGAGATCCCTCCTGGAGACCTTCCCTGGAGAACTTCCCTGGAGATCCCTCCTGGAGACCTTCCCTGGAGACCTTCCCTGGAGATCCCCCCTGGAGATCCTCCATGGAGACCTTCCCTGGAGATCCCTCGGTGGAAAACTTCCCTGGAGATCCCCCTTGCAGATCCCCCCTGGATGCTCAGCTGCCACTCCAGAGGTGAGACCTCCCAACAGCCGGAGCAAAGCCCAGCGGGAGCGAGCCCAGGAATGTCCCATGGCCACCAGCTCCGAGCGCAGCATTCCCGGCCCGCCCAGTCCCTCCTGCTCCTGCCCGGGGACGGGGCTAGCCCGGGATATCTCCTGGGCTATTTCCCGGGATATTTCCTGGGCTGTTTCCTGGGCTATTTCCCGGGATGTTTCCTGGGCTATTTCCCTGGCTATTTCCCGGGATATTTCCCGGGATATTTCCTGGGCTATTTCCTGGGCTGTTTCCTGGGCTATTTCCCGGGATATTTCCCGGGATCTCCTGCGGCTGATCCCGTTTCCTGGCCGGGCTCCGCTGCCGTTAGAGGGAGGCACCGCCTCACTCAACAGCGCCGGAGCCGCGGCTGCCGAGCCCGAGGGTGCTCCGGGCGGAGCGTCCCTGCAGGATCCAGCATCCCTACAGGATCCAGCATCCCTACAGGATCCAGCATCCCTACAGGATCCAGCATCCCTACAGGATCCAGCATCCCTACAGGATCCAGCATCCCTACAGGATCCAGCATCCCTACAGGATCCAGCATCCCTACAGGATCCAGCATCCCTACAGGATCCAGCATCCCTACAGGATCCAGCATCCCTACAGGATCCAGCATCCCTACAGGATCCAGCATCCCTACAGGATCCAGCATCCCTACAGGATCCAGCATCCCTACAGGATCCAGCATCCCTACAGGATCCAGCATCCCTACAGGATCCAGCATCCCTACAGGATCCAGCATCCCTACAGGATCCAGCATCCCTACAGGATCCAGCATCCCTACAGGATCCAGCATCCCTACAGGATCCAGCATCCCTACAGGATCCAGCATCCCTACAGGATCCAGCATCCCTACAGGATCCAGCATCCCTACAGGATCCAGCATCCCTACAGGATCCAGCATCCCTACAGGATCCAGCATCCCTACAGGATCCAGCATCCCTACAGGATCCAGCATCCCTACAGGATCCAGCATCCCTACAGGATCCAGCATCCCTACAGGATCCAGCATCCCTACAGGATCCAGCATCCCTACAGGATCCAGCATCCCTACAGGATCCAGCATCCCTACAGGATCCAGCATCCCTACAGGATCCAGCATCCCTACAGGATCCAGCATCCCTACAGGATCCAGCATCCCTACAGGATCCAGCATCCCTACAGGATCCAGCATCCCTACAGGATCCAGCATCCCTACAGGATCCAGCATCCCTACAGGATCCAGCATCCCTACAGGATCCAGCATCCCTACAGGATCCAGCATCCCTACAGGATCCAGCATCCCTACAGGATCCAGCATCCCTACAGGATCCAGCATCCCTACAGGATCCAGCATCCCTACAGGATCCAGCATCCCTACAGGATCCAGCATCCCTACAGGATCCAGCATCCCTACAGGATCCAGCATCCCTACAGGATCCAGCATCCCTACAGGATCCAGCATCCCTACAGGATCCAGCATCCCTACAGGATCCAGCATCCCTACAGGATCCAGCATCCCTACAGGATCCAGCATCCCTACAGGATCCAGCATCCCTACAGGATCCAGCATCCCTACAGGATCCAGCATCCCTACAGGATCCAGCATCCCTACAGGATCCAGCATCCCTACAGGATCCAGCATCCCTACAGGATCCACAATCCCTGCAGGACCCAGCATCCCAGCAGGACCCATCCCAGATTTTGGGATCAGCTTCCATCCCCCTCATCCCTCCCACAGCTCATCCAGGATAAAAATTCCCATTCCCAATCCCCGAGCTCTGCCCCAACGCTCAGCCGCTCTCTTTCCCAGCTGTTGGGATTTCCAGGGAAGGAACTTTTCCCAGCCCGAGTCACAGGAACAATAAATACACTCCAAAAAGAGCAACGGGGCAGAGAAAGCTTTGCCTGTTCATTTCTCTGCTCCCAACTTCATTGCAAATGCTTGGAAAATACAATTAAACGTATTAAAGTAGCAAGTTGGGAGTACCCCAGCATTTATTTACTACAGGATTTACAAATTAAGTTGGAAAAATGCAAATTAACAAGAAAAACTTTGTCCAGGCTTGTTTTAACATCCTGTGAAAATGAGGTTATCATTAAAATATATTAAAAATAGCATTTTGTGAGCACTGTGGTACTTACTACAGAGAATACTACAGAGAGTACCAGACTACTCTAAGTTTGCTATTTTGATACATTATAGTGATAATAACCTCATTTTTATAGGATTTTAAACCAAGTCTGGATACCAACAGCTTTTCTTTTAAAAACCTGGGAGCACTAGGTATAAAATGCAGCAGAAAACAGGAGGGGAAAGCTCAGCAAGCGAGCTCTGAATTGAAGAACCTTAAATTCAAGAAAATGCAGTTTAAGAACACTGACTTTTAAGAACTTTGAATTTCAAAAGGTGAAATTTCTGCTGGAGCTCTGCACATCCTGTGTGCCTTCCCCACTGCCCTCCTGACAGCCCTGCACCCCCGTTTTGGGGCTTTTTGGGGTGTTTTGGGAACATCCTCAGCCAGTGCAGGGGTGGGCACAGTAAATCCTGCTGCAATCCCCGTTTTGGGGCTTTTTGGGGTGTTTTTGGGAACATCCTCAGGCAGTGCAAGGGTGGGCACAGTAAATCCTGCTGCAATCCCCGTTTTGGGGCTTTTTGGGGTGTTTTTGGGAACATCCCCAGGCAGTGCAGGGCTGTGCCCACCCTGGCACAGTGGATCCTGCAGGATTTGTGGCCACCCTGCTCCTTCCTGGGCACGCAAAGCCAGGGCTGTAATTCAATGCTCAATTTACCCTTGTCTCAGTGGAGATTTCTCCCCGCTAATTGATAGAAATTAAGCCATTAATCAAGGCACCAGCCATCATTCAACCCGGGGAAGATGAATCCAAACTTTCATCATAACCACCTTCCCCATTTTAGTGTTCATTAGCATTAATTTTTAATGCAATTATGCTCTTCTTTTACGCTGAGCTCATAAATTACTGCTCTTTTGTTGCTCGCTGGCCTTGTAAAATCCAAGGTAATGCTTTGTGCTCTGATCTTAAAGGCAATTACTGCCTGCTTCTATCTTTTCCATACCTCTATCCCAAATAACCTCTGTGTTGGAGGTACAGACTCACCAGTGGGGATCCCACACGGATGTTTCCTACAGAGCAATTTGTCCACGTTAAAACCACACACTGACACAGGCAGAGCAAGATTTCCTGCTCCTGCTGCTGGATCCCAGGATCCAACAGCAGAGAAGTGACAGGAAAATGGGATTGCACAGTGGGTACAGGGAAAATATTGGTGCAGTGTGGTGGAAATAAGCCGTGGGAGAGCGCAGCGAGGCCGTGCAGGACGGCAGGGCTGCAGCCTGGAGCCTCTCCAGCTTTTCCAGGGATCACTTTGTGCTGTCACTTCAAAAAGTGCTGCTGGCACGTGCCCAGTGCTCCTTTGTTTCTTTCCCCCTGGCCTGTGACCCCACAGAGCCCTCTGTCCCAAGGGACCCTGTGTCCCAAGGGACCCTGTGTCCCCTGGGGCCCCGGGCCAGGAGCTCCCAGCCCTTCATTCCCTCTCCATGCCCTGATCCTGAGAACCCCAGCAGGGGAAAGGCACAGCAGCCCCAAGCACCCCTGGCTGCCCCCAGACACCCTGGGGTGGGTGCAGGGAAAAGGAGATGCACGTTAGGAAATGTTGCTTGGTTTGAATTGTTTTTCTGTTCCTTTCCCCAGCCTTTAGCTGGGATATGGAATGGAGTCACTCACTCCAGCTCCAATAAAATATCATCCACCTCTACATTCCCAATTTATCTAGGCCTTAGCCAGCCTAAAAAGGACAATTCCCAGTGAAGTCTCATGCTCATCCCATAGATTTCCAGAAAAACACCCCTCTGGAAGAACCTGTGTGATGGGCCCAGATCCACAAAACCCTGATTTTTATCAAAATAAAATCCCCACACCAGGGATTATGCTTTGAGCAATTAGATCTGCAATTTTGTTCCATACATCCCTATTTATTTTCCCCATGCTTACACCCATGTTTATTTCCCACACAATTCTATTTTCCCCCCGCACCCCTATTTATTCTCCATGCACCCCTATTTATTCTCCATGCACCCCTATTTATTCCCCATGCACCCCTATTTATTCTCCATACACCCCTATTTATTTCCCCATACATCCCTGTCTATTTTCCCCATAACTCCCTGTTTATTCCCCATACACCCCTGTTTATTTGCCTTTTAGAAACAGCTTTTCAATACGTAGCTATAAATTTGTCTTTCAACTGACTGAAGTCCAATAAGCAATTCCATGATGGTTTTTACAACCCCATTCCCTTAAGTGACTTCTCCTTTAGCACAAATAAATGCCATGGAGATGACAGGGAAACACACAACATTAATGAAGTACAGAAATCAGATTTGTTTCTAGTCTTGAAATTTGAAGGCGATTTCAAGACTTTTAATTTGTAAAAATAAACCATAAATTTCCCTGTTAGGGAGATCATAAATTTCTCTGCTTCACTTGTAGAACTGTAAAACTTTAATGACACCAGCTGTGATTGCTAAAATAAAATCACTCAAATATCAGCTTCAAATATACTTTGATATGTTTAAAGACTCATGGAATGCTTTGGGTGGGAAGGAACTTAAAAGATCATTTAATTCCCACCCCTGCCATGGGCAGGGACACCTCCCACTGTCCCAGGTGCTCCCAGCCCCAATGTCCAACCTGGCCTTGGGCACAGCCAGGGATCCAGGGGCAGCCACAGCTGCTCTGGGAATTCCATCCCAGCCAGGAATTCCCAATTCCCAATATCCCATCCTCCGCTGCCCTCTGGCAGTGGGAGCCATTCCCTGTGTCCTGTCCCTCCATCCCTTGTCCCCAGTCCCTCTCCAGCTCTCCTGGAGCCCCTTCAGGCCCTGGCAGGGCTCTGAGCTCTCCCTGGAGTTTTCCCTTCTCCAGGGGAACATTCCCAGCTCTCCCAGCCTGGCTCCAGCCCTGGAGGAGCTCCAGGACATTGGGATCAGGGGCTCTTCAGGGAAAGCAGGGAAGCAAAAGAGGGAAGTCTGGAATACAAAGGGACAGCAGAGGATGGGCAGGCACAAAGCAGGGTAAAATTTAGGGAACACATTTAGGAGTGATGATTAATTAGAACAGCTTTAATAAAAAGCCAGGAATTGATTCCTGCAGCAGCCATTATCCATGGGGGGCCATCGAGCCCCTTTCCAGTTCCCTTTCCCTCAGCTCTGGACACAGAGAGCGGCCAAGACCCCAAATCCCCTTTTCCCTTCCCATCTCTCATCATCATCATCATCATCACGTGGCTGCTCTTCCTAACCAGCCACACTCTGCCACTGCACCAGAACTTGGCATTTTTTATTTTCTCCTTGGTTTGTTCCTGCCCCCTTTCAATTCCAGCCCAGCAATCTAAAGATTAAACAGAGATAAAAGAAGATCACAGTGTGTGCCAGATGCTGGAACAGCCTCCTGGGAGCAGCAGCACAACACCAGGTGTTGGTGTCAGCCTAATGAAGTGACACTGGCACACAGGGGACAGCCAGGGCGGGGCTCCAAACCTGCCATTTTTGAGGCAAAAACGAGGAATATTGGAAACTCCAGCTTTGAGAGGCAGGAAAAAATAATCCACGTCTTCATATAAATGTGTTATCTGTATTAAATAATTTGGGGGTTAAACAGATTGAGTTTGGTCTTTGCCACCACAGTGAACTTCAGGAAAATTTACTGAAGATGAATGAGGAGCTCAGGCAGTAACTGATGAACTTCAGGGCATCCCAATCTAGGGCTGAGTAAAGCACTTTAACTTATTACAGACTGACCTCAGCCCAGCAAATCTTCTCCTGCCACGTCCAGCCTGTGGTTTAATATCCATTACACCCAGGGAAAGGCTTTTAACTCTCTCTGAAGGAAGTGGGAAGGGAAATCAGTGGGTTGGGGTGTCCTGGGCAGGGCCAGGGGTTGGACACCTGACCCCTGTGGGTCTCTTCCAGCTCGGGATATTCTGTGGTGGCCACAGATGAGATTCTTCATGTGAGAACTCCTGGCCAGCAGGTTAAAGGTGGATATAAAAAAAATTAAAACTTTTAATTTGGGTTTATAGAGTTTATAATTAAGGGATTTTCTAAAAGTAGAGTCCTCCAGGTTTGGGGTTTTTTTTGCACATTCTAACTTTGCTTCCGTGACCCCTCCATCACTCAAAATCACAGAACCATGGGATGGTTTGGGTCGGAGGGACCTGAAGGCTTCAAGAATTTCACTTTTGCTAAAGAAAAGCCACCCCAGCAGCACAGAGAACTCAGTAAAAGCTGGGAATGACCCTCAGGGATAGGGCTGATTCCCTGTTTAAGGGCCAGCTGTCTCCCAGCCACATTCCTGCTCTCCTTTGCATCCCTCCCTCCCTCCCCCTGCCCACGTGGGCCTCATTTCCAAGCCTATTCAAAATGATATTTTCCAAGCATGTGCCACACGACTTGTTCATATAAATGGAACAAATTAAACTGTCTCCACAGATATCCCCTCACATTTGTAGCCCTGATTCCTCTCCCTCACACGTGGCCAAGACACCGAATTATCTCCCTGCAGAGGTTGACCTCAGGATATTGGATTCTGCCACGGAGCTCTCCGGGACTGAACCGACGGGAAGCACTTAATCACCCCTGCCTTTGCAGGGGAAAAAATCAACTTTAAATTTGCCCTGATGAAAAATCAATAAGCCAGTAATTGCTTGGCTTATCACGGCGTGGAGGGACAAATTGGGAAGCGGAGCCGGGCGTCGGCGCGGATTCCAGGGAAAGGCGCCGAGTTCCGGGATCGCCGGGCCAGAAAAGGGAAGGGGCTGGGAGTGATAATTAAATCTACTCCTGCTGATTTTCTGCCAAACTCATTTCCCCAGAGTCTATCAAAATGTTGCAGTGCTTGCCGGGGAGGGGGCAGAACTAATCAATCCAGCACTGGGCCGGCACGGGAACACAAGTCCCGGGATAAAGGCTCCAGGAAATGCAAATCCCGGGATAAAGACTCCAGGAAATGCAAATCCTGGGATAAAGACTCCAGGAAATGCAAATCCTGGGATAAAGACTCCAGGAAATGCAAATCCTGGGATAAAGACTCCAGGAAATGCAAATCCTGGGATAAAGACTCCAGGAAATGCAAATCCTGGGATAAAGACTCCAGGAAATGCAAATCCTGGGATAAAGACTCCAGGAAATGCAAATCCTGGGATAAAGACTCCAGGAAATGCAAATCCTGGGATAAAGACTCCAGGAAATGCAAATCCTGGGATAAAGACTCCAGGAAATGCAAATCCTGGGATAAAGACTCCAGGAAATGCAAATCCTGGGATAAAGACTCCAGGAAATGCAAATCCTGGGATAAAGACTCCAGGAAATGCAAATCCTGGGATAAAGACTCCAGGAAATGCAAATCCTGGGATAAAGACTCCAGGAAATGCAAATCCTGGGATAAAGACTCCAGGAAATGCAAATCCTGGGATAAAGACTCCAGGAAATGCAAATCCTGGGATAAAGACTCCAGGAAATGCAAATCCTGGGATAAAGACTCCAGGAAATGCAAATCCTGGGATAAAGACTCCAGGAAATGCAAATCCTGGGATAAAGACTCCAGGAAATGCAAATCCTGGGATAAAGACTCCAGGAAATGCAAATCCTGGGATAAAGACTCCAGGAAATGCAAATCCTGGGATAAAGACTCCAGGAAATGCAAATCCTGGGATAAAGACTCCAGGAAATGCAAATTCCGGGATAAAAGCACCAGGAAATGCAAATCCCAGGATGAAGGCAGCAGGAAATGCAAATTCCAGGATGAAGGCAGCAGGAAATGCAAATTCCAGGATAAAGGCAGCAGGAAATGCAAATCCCGGGATAAAGGCTCCAGGAAATGCAAATTCCAGGATAAAGGCTCCAGGAAATGCAAATTCCAGGATAAAGGCTCCAGGAAATGCAAATCCCGGGATAAAGGCAGCAGGAAATGCAAATTCCAGGATAAAGGCACCAGGAAATGCAAATCCCGGGATAAAGGCACCAGGAAAGGCAAATTCCAGGATGAAGGCAGCAGGAAATGCAAATCCCGGGATAAAGGCAGTGGGAAATGCAAATTCCAGGATAAAGGCTCCAGGAAAGGCAAATTCCAGGATGAAGGCAGCAGGAAATGCCAATTCCAGGATAAAGCACCAGGAAATGCCAATTCCAGGATAAAGCACCAGGAAATGCAAATCCCGGGATAAAGGCACCAGGAAATGCAAATCCTGGGATAAAGGCACCAGGAAATTCCAGCTCCAGGAGAAAGGCACTGGGTAACACCCGCTCCATCCTCCCATCCATCCACCTATGGAATGATTGATTGCCAAAAATTCCCATTTTCTATTCTGCTGTATTCCAGAACAACTTCTTTTCCTGGTTTTCTGATGCATCCCCAGCTCCTCCTGCCCACACATGGCCCTGCCACGATGTATTTTAAACTCAATATTTTAAAATATTATTTGGGGTAGATTAAGAGAAACGAGCCCAAAACCTCTCCCTAATATCATCCAACGCATTCCAATTTTTCCTTTGCATTTTTTTTTTTCTATTTTCCTCTTGTCCACTTCACCTATTTGGAATTTGTCTGGAGTAAAACCCAGTTTGGTGGCAAAATCCCCTTTGGATTTTGTCACTTTTCAGGCAGTCCCAAAGCAAGTAAACCAAAACCAAACTAGGAAAGTCCAACCACAGAAAATACTCCTGGAAAAGTCATGGTTTTTGCTAATAGACCTAATTTCATGCAGCAAATTAGCATAGCTCCAATGGAAGTGCAAATGTAATCAAACTGAAAAATTCAAATGAGGCGGGGGGAGCCTTTTTCTTTCTTTCTTTGCTTTTTAGTCACTTAAAAAAAAAAAATCAGCATTTTGCTGTGTGTCCTTCACCGGGCTGGAGGGACTGTGGTAATTAAAACATTTAAAGCAGCACAAGCCCCCAGTCTCTAATCTGGAGCTGGGGTCAGCTGTCTGTAGATTCTAATTTGTCCTCAATTTTTTATTCATGCTGGGAAATGCTGCATATTTAACAGGAAACCACCGGGAAGGGGCAGCACTGGGCTTGGAGGTCAAATAATTTGATTTCTGAGCAGATTACGTGGAACATCCAACATCTAATCTCACACCTGATTTGGCAATAAAATGGCAATAAAAGGAATGTTAAGACACCCTTGCTATGGGGTGGGCAACAACCAATTTTTATGAGTTGGGAAAAGATTGGTTTATTGGTAGAATTATTTTTATTGCAGCTCCTGGAAGGCTGGAATTTCCTTTTGGAGGGTTCTAGTTAGGGAAATAAAATAAGGAATATTAGAGAAATAAAAATTTTTTTAAAGTCGTAATTTAGAATTTTTTTTTAAGATTTAATTTAATATAATTTTGCTTTATTTGATTTCAATGACTGGATGTAGCACTCAGTGCTCTGGTAGGGATCAGTCACAGCTTGGAATCAATGGTCTGGGAAGTTTTTTCCAACCTCAAGGATCCCATGAGGGATCAAAGAGGGTTAAAAACCACCCAGAAACATTGTGTGAGGAAGGAAGAACTAAGAAAAAAAAAGTAAAATGCTCTTTTTCCAAGCAGAAGATGCCACTGGAGCCTGGGACAGGGAAGGGAACACACTCTAAGCACTGGATAAATGTCCTGTTTGCAAATCCATGTGGACATACACCCACCTAGAACTGGCATTTTGAACCCATGTGAGACATAAACCTAACAAAAACTGGAGTTTTCCAGAGTGCAGCTCCCCTGGATGTCCTGGAATGCCTCAATGCTTCCTACACAATTTAATAAGACTTTGTATTTTCCAGTGAGAATGAACTCTTTCATTCCTAACTGGGAGCCAACTCCTCAGCAAATGGATGAATTTGAGTTACTCAGAAAAAAATCTTCTCTTCGTTTTCCAGCACTCTGACATCCTCACAACCCCTCAAAGCCACCCCAGGACAGTTTCCATGGCTTATTAATAAATTGTAGAGAAGTTTTCCTCCCCATTTCCCTGGAAATTCCCATTGTTCCCAAGTCATGAACTGCCCCTTTTATCTTCCCTCTGCCTTTCCACACTCACCCTTCCCAATCCCTGCTGGCACAGCAACTGCCAGCACATCTGCCACTCACAATGGGATGGAAGCACAAAAAAAAAGTGTTGTTTTTTTTTTTTTCCCCAAACATTCCCTGCAAATTGGTGCTGGTGGGACCCGAGCAGCTCATCCCAATACCCCTGTGCCCGTGGGAGCCTGCCTGGGTGACTCCTCCAGGTGGGAAGGCTCCCCCTGGGCCACTGGTTCCCAAATCCAGGAATGACAACAGGGAGGGGACACAGCTCCTTGCTTTGGTCCCTCTCCCAGTCAGATTTGCCCCTTCCCCCTCCTGCCATCCCAATTTTCCACTTGAATTTCCTCTCCTGGTATCACAAGAACCTTCTCCAAGCAGGATTAACTGGGAGCACCAATTAATTCCTCTCAGCATCCCACAGTCCCCAGGTAAAACAAAGTGAAGGTTAGAACGCTTTGATTTTGAGTGAAATTCTCCCGGAATTTTCCCGAGTTCCCTCTTGTAAGTAAACCATGGAATCCCAGAATGGTTTGGGTTGGAAGGGACCTTAAAGCCCACCCAGCCCCACACAGCTCCAGTGAGGATTTGATGCTCCTGGGATTGTTTGGGTTGGCTCCCTCACCATGCTGGGAATGTCTCTTCCCATCACTCCCTGACATTTCAATCCATTTGGTTTCATTATTCCTTCTTTGCTGGACTGCAAAAAAGCAGCTCAGGGCACCAAATTCCATCATCAGCCCGGGGAGGAAAATCCCACAGCCCCACAGGAGCTTGGACACTTAAAAATAATCATTTCTGACTTCCTGGGCTTTAGTTCTTTATGAAAGAAAAGAAAATTCCTCACCTTCTTCCTTTCTTCTCTTGGCTTCTTCTTCACTTCTCTCCTTGGCCTTCAACGCTTCGTCTGCTTTGGCTAAAAAGAAGTAAAAAAAATTGGAATTAGTTAAATTTATCCTGAATTTTATCCTAAATTTAGCCTAAATTTATCCTAGCAAATCATGGAATCGTGGAATGGTTTGGTTTGGAAGGACCTTAAATCCCAGCCAGTGCCACCCCTGCCATGGCAGGGACACCTCCCACTGTCCCAGGCTGCTCCCAGCCCCAGTGTCCAACCTGGCCCTGGGCACTGCCAGGGATGGGTTTCCTCTTGCCAAACAATATTTCCTGGACTTTAAACCCAATTTCATGTTCCTTCCTTCAGGCCCCACAATGAAATCCCCGTGCATGACGGACCAGGACGTGGTTCTTCATTTATTGTATTTAAAGTCATTCCCACAGTTAAGGAATGGCATAAATGGGATTATGGAGGGTAACATCAGGTCAATGTTAGAGGCAATATTAATTCAGTACAAATCCCCACATTCATTCTGTGTTAAGTAAAGCCCTTAAGAGACATTTTAAGAGGTTTTCTCTCTTTAAAGCCCAATCTCCCCACCCCAGTTGCCCCCAGACCCAAGTGCAAGCACCCAAACGTGGTGCGTTCATGGAGTGGCAGCTTTGCTGCCATAGTGAGTAATCCATCAGACCTATTTGGAGGATAAAACAGAAATAAAACAATATTTCCAGGGCTGCAGACTCTGCTCAGAGTGGGAGTCAGACAGCTCTTCCTCAGGACTTTATTAGGTAGTACACAATTTTCTCTTCACTCCAAATCACAGCGGCAGTACTTAATCCATGTTATAACAATCTTCTTTAAAAAGAATCTTTTTCCCTCTAGAAACCTCTTCCCTTATTACTTAATTATCTACCAGTTGCTCAACTGCAGGGGTTTTCAAACACTTTCCTACAGATGTTAAAGAAGATTAAAAATATACAGCACAGTAACAAGGGACTATCAATATACTCTGTAAATTAATTAAATTTCTGTTCTAGCACATCATTTATTCCAAAGCATTAATGTCTCAAAGGAGCCATTCTCTTTTATTGCCATCTCACTGCCTGATGAGTGAACTAAGTGAGAATAAGTCTCTAATAACATTATACTTGATGAAATATTAAGTTTTCAAAAGTATCACCAGGCCAGAAAGAAAAGAACCAACAAGGACCAGGAATCCAGCATTTAAACCAGGCCTTCTCAGGGAGGAAAATCACTATAAACTGGGGGCTGAATGGTAAGAGCTGAGTCAGATTTGCAAATATTTAATCCCAGCACTTCCTGAATTAAGCAGTAATTTATGAAAACCAAATTCAGCTCGGGAGGGGGTGCAGGGGTTGTTTCTTTTTGGAGCCACCAGCTCCACCTTAAAATGCACAACCTGACCAGGGTGTTCCAAAGTGATCCAATCACTGCACAGACAGCTGCTTCCATCTCCACAATTTTATACATATTTAGACAACATTTAAAGCCATGAAATATTAAAACTTTTCTGCCACTGAAGATCATTACAAGAATCTATTAAATCCCATAATAAAACCAAACCACGAGCAACTCTAAAGACTTTTACTTCATTTACACTTTATTCTCCTTGGTAAAAGGACAGGGATAATAGAAATTCCATTTAAATTCAATTTTGGTGATATGTGTAATTGTAGATATACCCCTTGAGTCATGTAAAATGCTCAGCTTATGTTTCTTTCAAATTATCCCGCTCCCATTCCCATTCTGCTCCTTACAACTGTCTTCAATATGTATTAGCAGAGCTCATTAGGCTGGAATTTAATAATGCAAACATCAGGTGGATTTCAAGACCCTCCATTATCAGCACAAGATGGATTGCTCATATAGCTCGTGGGCCAACTGGGCACAATTTAGATTCAATAAACTACCAGGCCTAAATTTGATTTATCTATTCCACTGAGCTACTTTGTTCCTCCTGCCCGATTTGTTGCTGCACAGGAACAATTCATTGGGTATCTCAGTGGCAAAAAAGATATTAAAACACACAGGAAAGATGGTGCTGCCCAATGAATACATTTTTAGCTTGTCTTTGTTAACTTTAAATCGCTGGTTTCCAGCCCTTGTAAGTCAAGTTAAAACTGCTGCCGAGGCAGAGCTTGGCCTTTCAAGTCCTGGTTAATTAGAGGGACAATGGGGCAATTTAGGAAGTATCACGAGGACAATTCTCCACACAAAACTGCTCATTAACAACAATTTAACTTAGCCCATAAATCTCCAGAGCAGCCCCCGAGCTCACAGGGCTCCTCCACAGGCACCGAAACTCGGAGCTACTTTCAGGATTTAACACCAAAGATTCTCTTCAAACATTTCACATTTTCTGTCATTTTTGCACAGAGTCCCAGGATGGGAGGAATCACAGTGGGTCAAGTGGTGCAACCTCCCTGCTCCAGCANATATATTGTTGTTCACTGCCCAAGTGCCATTCACAGCACTAAAAAAGATCCATTTTTCTCAAACCAAGCTGCGATTAAACAACATTAAGAAATCTTTACAACTTGAGGGTTGGATTTGGTGCTCTGGGAGGGCTTTTCCAACCTAAACAATTCCACGGAAGCCCTGGAAGTGCTCGAGGTTTGGGAAGCAGAGTCACTCCCTGATGGATGGGTGATGCTTTAATCCTGACCAGCCTCACACTGTGCCAAGGTGAAATTATTCCAAGCAAAGCTGCTAATGAAGAGAAACCAGGAAAACAGTGAATTATTCCAAGGCAGAAACAGGGCAGGGGATGTTTTGGGGCTGGAAAAGGCATTTTGGGAAGTGTGGCTCATGGAGGAGCCCCTGCAGCAGAGCCCTCTCCCAGTGCATGGAAGAAACAGGGAAGGTGCACAGAAAAGACTCAGCCCTTCACTAAAAAAATTCCATTTTCCTGTTAAAATTAAAAAGAGAGGAGTGTCAGAACACCCACAACTGCAAACCACAAGAGGTCCGGAAAAATAAATTAATTCAACATAATTGTGGACTTTCCAACCGCTCAAAGTTCAAAATACAAGATGTATTTGAGGAAAAGAAAGCTCAGAAACTGTAAAAACACATGGACATCCCATTTAAAATGCAGCCAACCATCCACAGTGCTCATCAGAAAGACTTCACCTATTTTTTTTTAAACACAAACATTTTTGCACTTATAAAATATTCAGTCAGCTCACATATAAAAATACAAGTGGAATCCATTATTAATTTACAAGGCCCTGTTTAATTTACATGCTATTTTTCTCTGGTACATTAAATTTATCAAGGCTTGTGGAAATCCTCTCTGCTGAATATTCATAGGCTGACGTGTAAAATTATCTGTTATCCATCCGACAAATTACAGCACAAACTCCAAACAACCACTTGCTCAGAGAATTCCTCTGACAGGAACACGAGGAGCAGCACCCAGGAATTCTGAGTTCCAGAGGAAAAGTGACGCCACCACACCCATTTTTATCACCCCAGATTTAAGCTGGTTTTCTGCATTTTTGCCTTTAGTAACATTTCACCCAAAACTTAAACACCACCAACGGTCTTGGAGGTCTTAGGGGGCTTTTCCAGCCTAAATGAGTGTATGGCTCTGTTAATCCATGATCCCATGAATCCAGGGAATGCCGTGATCCCATAAATCCGTGGTTTGGGTGGTCACTTGGCCAGTCCATCCCGTCCATGGCCACGGAGCCCTCAGTGCCACCAGAGCTCCCATCCTCCTCCCTAATTACACCTGAAACCCCCAATGCCCAAACATTCTGCCATTGCTGCCCCGTAATTTAATTACACCAGACACTAATTATGGATACTGGAGAGCCCTGAGCATGAGGGTGAGGGAGGAGCTCACTGCCCCCTCCCCTGCTCCGCCAGTCACACTCAAAAATTCCCCAGAAGCCTAAATCTGGTTATTTTAAGGTTCTCCGAATTCCCAGGGGAACACGCCTGGTGTTTGGAAGGGAGATGCTGTCCCACTGATTCCTCCTGGTGTAGGAATGCTATTTCTCACCTCTTCAGCAGCATTCCTGCTCAGTTCCCTTCCCTCAGTCATCTCAGAAAATACTCCTTACTTTGGGATAAATGTCCCGTTATGGCACAGCTAACGAGCACCTGGCTCACAGCCATGAGGGCTTTCCCAAATATTAAATGTATTTTTGGTAGAAGATACATCCAGTCACGTGCAACCCAACTGAAAAAACACAGGCAAAACCCAAACATTATCTTATTCCAAAGGATAACTGAGATATTTGTAGTTATTTGGTGTAACCAAGATTTGTTTATACTGCCTACAACCAAGATAACGGTTAAGATAAACCCTTTCCCACCAACCAGGCAATTTTCCCCTGGTTTCTTTCATTGCTGCCATTTCCAGGAAGCAGTTTGTGGATCTCCTGCTGGCTAGAAATGGCACAGGGCTGGGAGAAAGCCCAGCAGGAAGGAGGGAATATCCGAAATCCCGCTCAGCGGCCGCGGCGATCCCGAGTCCAAACGGGTTAAAATGAAACCAGCTCCTCTGCAGGGAGGGGGGGAGGGAGGCTCCTTCATCCTTGGCTGGAATATTAACGTGCTGGGCAGAAATCCGGGAGGGAAGGAGGCTGGAAAGGGCCAGGGGGTGTTGGGCAGGGAAAGGTGGGAACTGACAGCTAAAATCCCGTTCAGCCGAGCCCCCCAAGGCCTGCCCGGATCCCGGTGACTGCCTCCTGTATTAAGACTGCCTTTCTCATCACTTAATGCTTATTTTCATCACTTTGCTTAAAATATTGATAATCAATTAGGGCTACGTCTGTTTTGCCACAGAATCTGTGTCACAGTCTATCAGCCTGTCAGGGCCAATTCAATCCTCATTCAAAGTTAATTTTTTCTCCATAAATTCGCCTTTGGAGGAGTCATTAGGCGCAGAACATAGCCCGAGGTGCAATCACCTATTCTCTTTCATTAGAGGCAGGCAGGGAAGGTGAGGGAGATTATTAGAACTTTGGAATGATCACAAAGCAGCGTGCTGCCTGTCAGATCCCCCCAACATTTCATTCATCTCGCCAGCTCGCTGCCAACGCTTCTAAATGGACATTATTCATGAACATCTGTGACACGCTGAATATTCCAGGGCTGGGAGGGATGAAAAAGCCATGCCCCCCCTTTGGCTGGGAAATTAATTCCGTGGTCACAACAATTAGGAATATAACAAACTTGTTCCGTGATGCTATTTTTAGGTTTTCTAATATATCCCCCTTAAAAAGGTGGGTTTTCTGTTTTTTAAGCATAAATGTGGCCACTCTAAATGGTCAAACATTGGATTTTATGGTGCTGGAGAATGATGAAAAAGCTGTGCCCCCCTCTGACTGAGAAATTAATTCTATGGTCAGAACAATTATGAATATAAAAAACTTGTTTAGTGCTGTTATTTTTAGTCCTTCCAAGATATTCCACTTTAAAAAGTGTTATTTCAGAACTGGATTTTTTTTGCGTCCACTCTAGAGGGTCAAACACTGTATTTTAAAGTATTGTTGAACAATGTGCATTTCCTTTGCTATGGAAATAGATCGTTGGGTTGGGTTTTTTTAAGCAATTACCAAATTAGCAGCTTTGCAATCTGATTTGTTGATACCTTTCTAAAATGCAGCCAAATGAGACCCCACGTTGGATTTGAAATCGCTGCCATCTGAAATTACAGCCCACTTCACTCCTGGTGGAAAAGCAGAGTGGGAAACAGATTTCCACAATCAACTCTATTTATTCCCATTTCCTTCCAATGAACATGTGATGGCCATCCAGGCATTTTTTAGGTAGCAATGGCAGAAATGCTGGTGCAAGAGACAATCATCCTCAAAACTAAATAAACCACCACATTTTCCACGTATATTCCCACATGCAGGGGGTTAAGATGTAGCTACCTGGAGGAAAAGTCATTTCCATCTAATGAAATCCCATCAAGTAGTTCCTTGAATCTCATTACCAAATTCAAAAGAATAGTCATTTACATTTTTTCCCTGATATTACTGGGAAAACAGTGTTCTCATCACCCAACTTCTCACAGCCCCCATCATTCTCCTCCCCAAATATCCCCCTTTTCCAGAATTAAGGGCCAGATCCTCAGTGAATTCAAGCTGGCACAATTCCACTGACTTGAGCTGAGCCAAACCCATTTACTCCAGCTGAGGATCTGGCACTCCCTATTTATAATAATAATCCTAAAGAAGACTTAATCAGCAGATCTTGGCTAGGTACATTCATCCATTATTTAGTGCATCCCTAATTTCTTTCTTTCTCCCACAGTTTCCCCCCGAAACACACATTGGAGGGAAAAACCATCCTAAACAGGGTTTAACACTAAGGATTAATTGGTTTCTGTGGCTTCTGACTCGTTGCAGGGGCTGCTGTTAAATATTCCAAGGATTTGTTTCCATCCCAGAAAAGGCTGTACGTTATCCACCTGGAGCTCTCCTAACCAAGTAAAGCTCCAGCTCGGATCTGCTCCCCAGCCTGCAGCCCAGCTCAGGAGAGCAGCAGAACTGGGTGGGATTCCTGTCACCTCGGACACCCAGCCCTGGGCAGGAAATCAGTTCCCAGAGTAATTCAGTGACTCCAAGGGAAGTGTTTCAATGGCACCTTCCAGGTGAGTTTCTTTAGGGGGAGAGGGGTGGGAATCGTGGGATCAGGAAATCATTAAGGTTGGAAAAGCCCTCTAAGATCATCAAGTCCAACTGTTGATCCAGCACTCCAGGCCCACCACTAACCCTGTCCCCAAGTGCCACATCCACCTGTTTTCTGAACACTTCCAGGGATGGAGACTCCACCACTTCCCTGGGCAGCTCATCCCAAAACCTGACCATCTTTTCCAGGAAGAAATTTTCCCTCAAATCTAATCCAAACTTCCCCCAGTGCAACTTGAGGCCATTTCCTCCAGCTGGTGAGGAAGGTGGAGCTTCTTCTTCCTCAAGGAACGAAGAGCTAGGGAAAGTAAAAGGATGGCCTGGAGTTAAACCTGCCCCTAAACTACTGAGGCAAAAGAAACAGCAACATTTAGGAGCAAAAAAATAAATTTGATATATAAAAATGGATGGGGTAAGGAATGCTGTTATTGCTATATCCTTCAGGAATAATTCCCAGAAGCGATCCCTATGAAAAACTCCAGTTTGATTCCATGTATTTAAATTGTTCTTCAGCCAGTNTGCCACATCCACCTGTTTTCTGAACACTTCCAGGGATGGAGACTCCACCACTTCCCTGGGCAGCTCATCCCAAAACCTGACCATCTTTTCCAGGAAGAAATTTTCCCTCAAATCTAATCCAAACTTCCCCCAGTGCAACTTGAGGCCATTTCCTCCAGCTGGTGAGGAAGGTGGAGCTTCTTCTTCCTCAAGGAACGAAGAGCTAGGGAAAGTAAAAGGATGGCCTGGAGTTAAACCTGCCCCTAAACTACTGAGGCAAAAGAAACAGCAACATTTAGGAGCAAAAAAATAAATTTGATATATAAAAATGGATGGGGTAAGGAATGCTGTTATTGCTATATCCTTCAGGAATAATTCCCAGAAGCGATCCCTATGAAAAACTCCAGTTTGATTCCATGTATTTAAATTGTTCTTCAGCCAGTATTTGCTCCAGAGCTGTTTCCTTCCCCCTGGCCCACCACGGGTGGAGAAGGGACAGACAATGGACGGGGCTGTCCTGATCTGGTGGGCAGGTGAAAGGAGGAAGCCAGGCTGGATGGCATAGCAGAGGGACAGTGGAGTTACAACTAATCCTAAAGAAGGTTTTAGGTATTTGTTTTTATAGAGTAATGTAACGTTACTTTAGAAGGTTATACGTATTTGTTTTTACTTTTTTTCTGGTTTTTTTTTAGTGTAACTTTTTAAACTCTTGATTTTACAGTATCTTACTTGTGTGTTTTTTCTACTCTTTTGTGATTGGTTAGTGTACTTTAGTATTTTATGTTTAATTATTTTTAATACTAGACACTTGTCTTCTATAGTTGTAGCCTATTAGGGATGAGGTTTGGTTACAGTTCTACTTTCAATAACTACAAACTGTGTGCCTACAACAGGATGGGGCTTGGAGCCACCTGGGCTAGCGGGAGGTGTCCCTGCCCAGGGCCTACAGTCTCCATGGAAATGCTCTCAAAGCCATCACACAAATCCTGAAGGATAAATTTAGGCCGCTTTTTTCCTCCTCAGTGACTCCAGTGCTCCCTTTCCTGCGAGGATCTCAGCCTAAAGAACCCACCACCTTGGTTCTGCACCTTGTTGTAAGCAGAGCTCAGCTAAGCCCTACAGCTCCACGGACTGTGTCCCAA
>VXAX01002458.1:0-18451 GCA_013399835.1 Leptocoma aspasia
AACATTTGGACAATGCTCTTGGACATATGGTGTGATTCTTGAGGTGTCCTGTGCAGGGTCAGGAGTTGGACTTTGATGATTCTTGTGGCAGCTTTTGAACTCATATTCTATGACTGCTGAAAACCTTGGGGTTTACAGTCAGTAGAGCTGCTGCACCTACATTGTTTTAGTTCTGGAGGTGCTTTGCCCTTGCCCATCATACCTTCCTGTGTTGGGACAAACAAGAACCACTGTTGCCTTTTGAAAGGAAGGGACAGGCTTCTGGAGTAGGTTCACTGAAGCCTTTGTCACTGTGGGCTTGAATTACATGATGTGTAGGTAGAAGAAGTTTGGCAACCCTGTGCTCCACCACCACGTCAGGCCTTGTGTAACCCAGAAATACTGAGAGCAGAAGCATCTGAGCCAGATTCTTAATGCCTGCAATACTGGTCTGTTATTGCATGCATAAAAATAATAATTATTGAAATTAATTGCATGGTCTGTCCTCTTAGTAATTAGATGCCATTTTGGGGTGTCTGAACTGATGAGACATCCTCATGGTAAAGGTGAAACAAGGAAAGAACCAAAAGGAGGGAGTGGGAGAGAGAGAAAGGCATCAGTAATTCTGGGGTGGAAATACAAGGGACAACCCTCACTGGCAGCACTGAGAGGGGGTGAAGCTGAAAGGTTGTGGGATAACCACGGGAACAGCATCAGGATGAATTCTGGGTGATGGATGAGGGGAGGGAAGTGTGATGGCAGAGAGGCCTCCTTCCAGGGAAATAAATACAAAGGAGGGACGATAAGGAAGGGATCACACCTCTGATGTCTTTGACCTTCAGCGATCCTTGCATGCTTGTGAAAATAAATATTTAACAATCTTCTTAAAGCTTGTTTAAAAGAGGAAATAATTAGGTTGGCTCTCTGCTTAATATGGTTTATCTCTGCATCTGAATTTTGGGTCTTATGTCAGCAAAACCAGAATTATAACTGGGTGGTGTTTTGACCTGATGGGAACTAATATGTTGCTAACACCAGCTGAATAAAAACAGTGGGGTACAGCCAGTCATTGTGCAGCACATTCTTGCTTTTGTCAGAGGATGTGGTATGGGATGAGGAGGAGACTCTTCCCCTTCCTTCCCTGCATGGCTACTCTCCTCTTAAGGAAAAAAAAAAAAGAAAAAGCATTACCTGATGCTCTGTTTAAATAAATCCTGATAGCTAACATGATCAGTTATGGTTGATGTTTTTGATTTGGTCACTGAAAAATATTCCTGGTTGTAGCCATCACTAATATTTTATGCATTTTAATACTTTAAAAGTCAATTAGAAAATTAAATGCTTTCTTTCATTAAAATACAAGATTGTGTATTTGAATTTTAATGCAGTAAGAATGCTGCCTCAGAACACAAATTCATTTTATTAGATTAATTAAGATCAGTAATGCAAAACAGGGTGAACAAAAGCCAGTGCGTTGAGACCTATAAGCCCTTCTGTGCTTGCTATCTGCAGATATTTTAGCTTGAGGTTTTCTCAAACTGTGTCCACTTCCATCCTATTCTTAAGTCTTATGCAGCTTTTTCTGTCTTGGCAGTTTTTGATGTCTTAAGAACAAAGTGAAGATATATCAGAGAAACAATATTACCTGTCAAATTTGTTTTGTAAAAACAGGATTCATTCTCACACCTGACCTGGCCTTAGATCTTGAAAGTGGTCTTGATAATGATTTCTTACATCCCAGTAAAGTATAAGCCTTTTAAAAATGGGTAAAGGTCCTTCTCGAGAGCTGTCTTCCTTCCTTCAGATGTTTGTCACTAGGATTTTGTTTGCATGATGTAATTTTCGTATGCAAACCTCATACTGGAATTGCTTCTCAATGAAACATTTTTAGCATTTTGTAATTCATGCCAAGTACAATGGAGAGCTGAGCCTTTTCTAACTTTTCCCTGTTCATCTGCCTTTACGGCAAGTCCATGTCCTTCCTCGAAGGCAAAAGAAAATGTCTTTTCAGTTCAACTGCCAGACTGGCTCAGCATTGTTGTAAGTATGAATGATGTAATACTCAATCACATGGTGGTATGTCTGCTATTTTCCCCTCTTTGAGAGAGAGAATAATCATTCCATCTTATCCAGTTTCAAGAGTCTGGGAAAATAGCAGCCTTAAATGAGGCCCAAAAGAACCAAAATCTTGATTTTTTCCAGAGCTTTTCTTTTGAAGCCAGATGTTCCTCATGTCTTCTTTATTTTGACTTGCTAATTGGAAATAAGATGTTAAAGATAACGTGTGCTCTGAAGCTTGTGTATTGTGTATTTTATTTAGATTTAATCCTTTAAACATTTGACAATAAAACATAAATTGTGGAGCTCTCATCTTTAGATCAGCTGTAAGTGAATCATTTAAGTTTTCAACATCCTTCCAGTTTGGGAGAAACACAGTAGTCTCAGTGATGTTTTGGCTGCATATGTTAGTAAAGCGCTATGAGATTTGCTAATCAGTATTTTTTAAATGGAGATATATTGCTGTTTCTTCAGTGAAGGAGCAGCTTGGCTCCCAAAAATAAAGTCTTAGCTTATTCCTTGGCAGGGAGCAGAAATCTGAGTGCTCTTCAGGTTCCTTTTGTGTTGATATGCAAGGAGGAATAGTGGACAGTATATTTTTTGTTGTCATATGTCATAATGGAAAACAAATTTTGAAAGAGGAGAGACATACAGACTAGAAAAAAAGAAGCCTTTTTAGTGTGGACAAAAAATAGCATGTAACTTTTACTAGGCTATAATATTTTTAATATGGAGAGAAGACTATGCAGTGTAAATGCATATTCAGCGACATGACATGTACTAACCGAAATAGAAAGTTCTTATTACATAAAAACCAGAACTCCAAACATTGCTTCTCTCTTATTGTCAGGAGAAATTCTCACCTTATCTGTTTTACAGTATTTTGCCTTCTGCAATTGGTCTTTTAAACTTTCTGTTGTGCCTGTAGTGGCCTTGCAGCTTTCAAGGGAAAACAAAGTTGGTTTTGTCATTTCAGGGGCTGTAATGTGTGGCACAACTCTAGGGCAAACAAGGAGCTGGTGTTTCAAGTTAGACTGCAGAAAATTTGAGAGGTTACCTGAACCTGCTTGTTTCTGAGAAAGCACCACTGTGCCCTCGCTTTGCAAGGATTTTGCCCCATTCTAGTTCACTTGCATTAAAAATACACTTTTTTTCTTTCCTTAATGAATCCATGGCTTCAGAGTAGTGCAGCTCTGCCTATCCATCTCTGAAGGCTGTGAGATTATAGATGCTTTGGGGCTGTCTAAATTGAGGCTATTTCTTCTGAAATTTGCCATTGAAATCACCAGTGGACCATCCTTGATCTCCAGGGAAATGAGGAAAGAAATGCAAAATAATTTTTAGTCATTACTGACGAAGTCTTCCTTTAAAGAGACATTGGGAGGTTGCAGCTGCTGCCTCTCACTTGGTGCCTGGGATCAGAGAACATTCAATTTGTATTTATCTGGAGTTCAAAGTTTGGTTTTCCCATGTGAGTGCTTTTAACTTCTGCAGAATCTAAGCTGAATTTTCTTTTCCATTTGAAAACTTCTGGTCTTTAAAGGATCAATGTTCTAGAGGATGCACCAGATGGACTGCATCTGTGCTGCTGTGTCTGAGGGACTCCCAGATCACTGCATTCTTGTCACATCTGGAGGACCCAGTTCATTGCCAATAATTATTTCCAGTGCGTATTCAGATTATAGTTTTTCAGTGGAAAAATATTTTTTGTCAATGTTCAGTTTAATATTTATTATCATTCACCTTGACTCTAAACTCTCCCTGTGGCAGAGGAAAGCAACTCAAGTATTGACTGTTGCTGTTCTCATTCCTCAGACTTTGGATGGGTGACTTCAGTGTCTCAGCTGTTTCTCACAGTCATTGAATGGTGAAACAAGAGAATGTTCCAGTCTTTGATTTCTGCTGATAATGTTGGCAGCCCTCCCAGCAGAGCTGTGAACTGGTCACTTTTCCTCCTGTTTCAACTGGAGAATTTGGGAGCACCATCAGGAGCTGAGAGCATTGGCTGAGAGGTAGTATCCACAACATGAGGGCAGCATCAAAAAAAGAAGCTTCAAAATGTAGCTTGACAGAAGTGTTTCATTATAACAGTCCTTCCTACTGACAGACTCTAGGATAGGATAAAAGACAATACAGTGTATTTTCCACTGTTTCTCCAGCAGTCAGAGTTGTGATACAGGGAAATGTTTGTATAGGTAATGTATCTGAAGGTGATGAAATATGTGGAAAAGCCTGTGCCCTATGCAGGGTTGTAGAATAATTTAATTAGAAGGGGCCTATGGAAGTAATTTCTCCATTCCCTGTTTACATCCTCAGTAGATTCCTGAAGCCCTGCTCTGGTTGAATGTTGATTGTCTTTAGCAATGGACATGCCGTATTCTCTCTGGGCTTCACTGCTGTCACGCCGAAGGGTTTTTTTTCCAAACATGTAAACAGATTTTTTCTTGCTACAGTTTGCTTCTGAGAAGAATTTGGCTCCTCTGTATCCTCTCATTAGGCAGACAGTGTTAGGTGTCCCCTAAAGCCAGGCTGACAAGCCTGACTGTCTCAGCTTTTCCTTGTAAATCATGTGTTGCAGCCCCTCAGTCATGTCAGTGTCACTCTCTTGGTGTACCTGAGAACCAGATCTGACCAAGGCTCTCCAGGTGCAGCCTCACTGGTAGTCAATAGAGGGGAATATCCACTTCCCTGGACTGCTGGCTGCACTTGCTAACACAACTCAGTACCTGTTTGGCCTTTCTCAATGCAAGAGCCCACTGCTGGCTGCTGCTCAGCTTTTCTGTGGGGGCACCCAGCTCCTTTGTGCCAGCTGTTGTCAGCCCCAGCCCATACTGGAGCAAAGGGTTACTCTGTCTTTGCGTGTGAGGCTTTTTAGGAAGTTGAAAGACAGATGCAGCTCCTGTCAGCCCAGTTCTGCAGCCTCCTAAGATCCTTCTGAGTGGAGCCCCACCTTCTGCTGCAGGACTGTTCAGCAGCTTGGTGCCATCTGCACACCTGCCTGGGGTGCCTCTGCCTCCCTGTCTCACTGCTCATGGCGACAGCATTGTCTCCGAGGGATGCCTGCAGCAGCTGTCTGCTAATTGGACTTTGTACTATTAACCACAGCCCTTCAAACCTGGCAGTCCAGCCAGTTTATTGCTTGCCTAGGCCAGCAAGCCAGGCCATGATGTCTCAACAACTTGGCTTTAAGAACACCCTGGCAGACCATGTGTTCAGCTTTGCTGAAGTCACAGCGAGCAGCTTCCATTGCAGTGCCAGTGTCCCTGAGCTGGTGTTGGTTGAGGGCCATGTAAAACTGATGGGTAGGTGACACTTTGCACAGTGTTGTCTGTGCACAGAGCAGGTTTTTTGGCTGGTGCTCTGCATGGAGAATTTCTCTTTGCTGACAGTCTGGAGCTGTCTGTCTTCTGATGGGCAGCATAGCAGGTGCTCATTGATTTAATTTCAGGTTTTTTTAAAGTACTGGTGACTAAAGCCTGTTCATGGCTTGCACAAACCCCAGATTCACTTCTGTAAGGGGAGTTAAAAGCTGAGAGGGGAGTCAGGGCCAAATACTGCCCATTCTCCTTTTGAAGCTGTTGTTGCTGTGCAATCTGAAGCACGGGAATTGTGAGGCCAGGAGAAACGCAAACAAGTGGAATGTTTTGTAGGTGAATGGCCAAGCTTAGGGAGGGGGTATACCTAGTTCAGCTTCTTTGTCTAAGGTTACTCCTGTGTGTTTCTTTTTTTACAAATGTATTAATTATATATGATTCTCTTGACCTCGTGCATAAACAGTTGCGGCAGTAGGACTGTAGTTCCAGTTTGCCTTCTCCCAGCTGAGGGTCCTGCTGGTGGATGTGTAGAATTTATAGTGTTTTATGGAGAAGGTCAGTATTCTCATCTTCTGATTGGAGAAACTGAGGCACAGAAGGGAAGTAAAATGCCTTGTTCATCAAGACGTAGATATTTTTGTGTCCTGCGTGCATCCATGCCTCTTACTGCTGCTTCCTGTAATGTAGAAGCCCTGTTGTACATATTGCTTTCTATTTAATTTTTCTAAGATGCTAGACTATACTTTTCCAAGCATATTGGCTAAATACATTGGAATTTTTAGCTAAAATTTCTAAGAGGAGGAAGTTCTGTACTAGCTCTGGTATTGCACTGAGCTTGTTAGCAAAATTCTAGGCTGAATTTATAAATCTCACCGGTGAGAAAAAAGTTATCATTTTTCTTGAAAGCTTTGCAAATATGACACAATCAGTGAGCAGCTGTAAACATGAGACTCACAATAGAATTTTCAGTTGTTCAGAGCTGTATTTGAGGAGCTTGCCATCAGCGTGCTGGATAATGTTATTTGAAATCACACTGCTGGGTTACAATAAAACTACTGCAAGATGCCGTGAAAGGCATCTGAGGAGATCTTTCCCAGCATATCACTGGCAGTTTTTATTTTCCCAGAGGCAGATGATATGTACATCATTACTGACTTTTTTTTTTTGCTTTCTCTCATGAAGAATTCCAGCCGCTGAGATAAGTTTACAGCTTCTTAAAAACTGATAATGACAGAGCAGTCTCTGTGCTGCAAGAGAGACGTGAGATAAGTGCTTGCCATTGCTACAGCATTCAAAAGGAGATAATAAAAGGATAAAAGTTTAAAATGACACTTCAGGAAAATACCTTATTTTCCAGCTTGATTAAAGCTATTTAATGAAAGTTGTTAACTTTTAAGAATATGAGAAATACCATTTGCAAGTAAATTACTTTCAGTATGTTCACTAACTGATGCTGTGCAACATTGTCTTGAGATGCTTTGAGAGTTCCTACCTAAGTGAAGGAAATATTGACAGTCATGCCAACAGAATTCCAATACCTTTGACAAGTGAAATTGTACCAGATTGCTTACTGAATACCTAGGTTTTCAGCAGGATATCAGTGTGGATATTCTGTCCTCTTCCTACCCTCCATTCTCCCCACACACCTTGCTCCAATAAAGAGTTTTCCTTTATCTTTAATGATCCCTTCATAAAGATGTGTAATCAATAACAAAGGAGTTGACACTTGCTTTATCTTTTTTTTTAACACTGAAAATTGATATGTGCTTACAAAGTGATTTTAGAGCAAATTGGTGCAAAATTGAATTAAATATTAAACTGAACAAAGGATTTTAAAGTTATTGTAGGAGGTGCTTAGCTGTGTTGGATAATAGAAGCATGAAAATTAGGACTGTCATACTTGAAAGAAGGAACTGAATCTGATACCTCTTGCATCGCTGTATTGTAAGAAGTTCAGGATGTCTCTTAGCTGTTAAACCCTTTTGCATGTTTTGCACAGGGGGACAAGTTTCTTTGTTGATTTGCATAGAAAGGATGTAGCTTGGGTCTTTCAAAGGCAGGGAGCTGGTCTGAAAAAGAATTGTTGCCCATAAAGTTAGTCACCTGCTGGGGTATTGTAGCTGAAATACATTTGAAAGCTTGTTTCTGTGACTTTTTGGGGAGACTCGGGAACCCCGGAGTCAAAATGTGTATTGTAGTAGTAAGATAATCAGGATATTTCAGAGTATTTTACCAAGGAAGGGGAAACTGTTATCTTCATTATAAAAACATTATAAAGGATGGAATGTTTTTTGTCTGGCAGTGGCAAAAATGGAAACAGAAATCCAGAGTCCTGAGGCACAGCCAAGAGTCCCTCTGGGTTATGCCTTTCAATTTCTTGGGAAAGATAGATTCCCAAAGGGGAGCATTTGTTTCCCATCCTTTTATGTAGATAAAATACAAAGTATATCAAATGCCTGTGACTGTATTTTCCCTGCTTAATAGATCACCTCAAAGATTTATTTTTGTAATTTAACTCTCTGAAAAGTTAGCTGCCTTTAAAATCTCAGATATGCAAACTCCTCCCTCCACCTGCTCTATTATGCTTGTTCAAGGACCAAATTTAATCTTGTTCTAAAGACAACCTTTTGAGACATAAATTTGTTTTAACTTTAAAATCCAGTATATTAGGTCCTTGAAGAGAATGTGTCATGTTGAGAATTGTATTCATTTCAATGTATGATGCATCCCTTCTCCCTAGCCCTGAAAGGTATTTTAAATTGATATTTGGTATTTTGAAAGTTAGAAAAGCTGTTGCAGTTCTGTTCTTTAGTTCTTATTGAGCTCTGCTCAGCTGGGCTGAACAGAAAGTACCAGTGAAAGTATCTTCTTACCCTGCCAGTGACAGCTAAAGGCAATCTCTCACTTCTGCTTTGCTGGGAAGTAGAAGTGGAGATGTGTTTGCATATTGCATCTTGTCCATAGGTTGGTAACTTCAGACGTGCTAACTCAGTGCTTCTGTCTGTTACCATATCCCAAGACGCCTGGGTAGCTGTCCAAGGAGGTAATTTGAGTTTTCTACTGTCCTATTGCCCAATAAAGCTCCCTTGAACACTCCTCCAGTGGTACGCTAAAGTGCAAGATGCATTATTACATAATTCAGTGCAATGCTTTATTAGTAACTCATTTGGGATATGCTGCTACTTATGAACCATAAGGCAACTCTCTGTAATAAAAACCAAATTCAGCATACCTCAGTGCTATTATGACTTACATAGTTTTCTGCTACAGTGAACAGGGTTCTTTTTTTAGGTTTAGTGTAGGCATTTCTTAAGTTGAAAGCATGGGCTGAGGAGTTTTCAACCCACCAATGCAGTGCATCAGTTCAGCTTCATGTATTTGTATTCATTTTATTGATAATACCTAAATCAGGCTGCTTTGAGGAGTTTAGGCACTGTAAAAGTGCAGTGTTGCCCTGACTTCCAAGCACTGCTGGTGAGTTTGTCCTGAGAGCCCAGTTTCCAGCCCCCCACTGAGTTGAAGTTCTGTAAGAAACACAAATGATTGGGGAAGTTGCTGTGAGTAACTGCAATGCCTTTAATCGAGCTTTGATTACTGGAAGAATAGTAATTAACAGTTTGGTAGCATCTGTGGAAGCATTGCTCCACCCATGCCCCAAGAGAGAGCCAGCCATCCATGGAGCCATTACACCTGACATTTTCCCAGTGGAGTGCTGTGGGTGTGAGGGAGGGTGAGAATGCAGAGAGCTCTTCCACCTGCCCAGGTGAGGTTTTCTGACCAGCAGGGATACACCATTAGGGGGAAAGGTATTCCTGTAGTGCCCACTTCCAGAACACAAGGGCTGCCTTTGGTGCAGTTCAGGTAATGAAGGGTTTCTGCAGGTGTGGGCATGTGATAGAGATGGGTTTGTCATTGTGTTATGTGATACATGCAGAGATGGTTCTCTTAAAGGCCTTTGAGAGTGGGAAATTTAACATATCCCATTGTTGTACTTCCCACCAAAGGCCATTCAGGAGCCAGCAGCCTCGGAAGGCCAAGGATGCAATTCATTCCTTTTGAAGCTGTATTTTCTCCTAAAACAAAGGCTCTAGTGTCAGATTTTTTTTTTTTTTTTTGCTAAATGAGTGACAGTGTTTTATGTGTATGATAGTAGATCATCCCTATGCCTGGATAAATCAAGTCCACTGATCCTGACAGGAAAGCAGCATCTAAGCTAAGATGTAACACTTGGCTTCTGGCATGGGAAATGTAAAACATTCTGTGTCCACAGAATTTGGTTTTACTCTGATTTAATTGAGCACTGTAATGCTACTTTTTAAAAGAAGTATAGGTGAGGACTTACTGGGGGTAAAACCAGAGCAGTACTGTGAAAACTCTCACACAGCAACTGTGTTTGTGCTTAAAAACAACGGAGGTGTTATCAGTTTTATAACATTTTGGGTTGCTCTAAAGCAGTTACTCTGCAGTAACTGCTTACTTGTTTTTTCTCCTTACTTGTTTTTTTTCCTTACTTGTTTTAAGGCTTCTCTTTCAGATAAGGCAGGTCTTTGTGTTTTGGAGCAAGCTGGGAAAAACTGCAAACTTTAAAGAGAAATTTGAGAAGGTGGGATGGGTGACAGAGAGATTGTCTCAGGCTCTAGTTTTGTAGAATGTGTTAAGTCACTGCGAGCTGGCACAGCCTCAGATAGAAGTTATCTTGCTTTGGCCTTGCTTTCTCAGTCCTCCCTCAGTCCATCCCCTGTCTTCTATCAGCCCAGGTGTTTATGCAGTTGCATGTGAACTGGGGAGTTAATCCAGCTGAAAAGAGGCGGAAAAAAAAAAGAAAAGAAAAAAAAATGTTAATTTCAGACAGTTCCTTTGGCTGGTTTGCCATGTTGCTGCACAAATAGCAGCCATGGGGAGGGGGTGGTAATGAACTGCAATCAAGCTAGTTATGGCAGGTTTTTATTTTTCTTTTTTTCATGTTTTTACATCTTTCCCAAGTCTTGCATTTGGTGTTTTTTGAAAAAGCAGTGTCAGGCTCATGACTCTGCTGGTTTTCCTCTGCCACCTCTGAGCAGGCACTCAGAGGTGGCAGAGGAAAACCTCTGCTGCTCCTCTTGGCCAGCTGCTTCACATTTCTAAATGTGTGCATTGCTGCTGTGCTGAATACTTGAGAGCCATCTCAGAATAGTTCTTCTAAGTCTGCACCTCTGACTTCTTTGGAACTTTCCTTTCACTGTTGGTACAAGAGTCGTAACCTTTACAGACTTTGTACACATAGAAAAGAGAGAGAAGTGAACTCCTTTACATTTACTTAAATCTTTACTATCAATGTCCTCCTTCCCAGCTTCTTTGTAGAAGCCCACTTTATTATCAAATTGTCACTCTGTGCAGATTTTTGGACTGTGCACTTTCATACCTGCTTATGTTTTCTGCAGTGATTTTACAATTTATTCTGGTTTCTTTTTCCCCTTGCAGCTTGAGCTTTGCTACTTTTCTGCTGCCTCTCTCCCATTCTCATCTGCCAGCCCTGCTCTTCTTTTAAGTTCTTCCTCAAACCTTGCTTCTCCTAGCAACCTCTCTTGTTTTCCCTCACCAGTGCTTGTTCAATTTACTGTTGAGGGGATGGGGTCTCTCTTTCTTGTTTGAAGACTTTTTGTTGTTTGAATATAGCCAACTGTTATTTATACATGGCCACATCATTCAAGTTGAAGATTAACCTCATGTCTCTCAGAACTTTAAAATTAATATTTACATTTTCATTCTATGCCTAATTTTTCTTTTCCCTAAGCAAATATACTAACTAGATTATTTTTCAGGGGCTTAGTATGAATATTCTTTGCATATTTTATCCCTTTGATACCCTGTATAATTGCAAGTTGGCTGTACAAGCATTCTGAGACAAGAAATGTATTTTTTACTTTTTTTTTCTGTTGTGTTGCCCTGTGTCATAAATTTACATGCGACTATTAAAAATTTACATGTGACTGTGTAGATACTTGGCACTACCCCACAAAGCAGGTTTTTTACTTGAAGTCAGTAATACTGGGAGCACAGCTTAGCCCCAGTCCTTTGAAGACCACGTTCTCCAAGGGCAGCGTTTTCAGAAGTGCTGAACGCTCCCTACATATTCAGCCAGCCTGGGTGCTTTGGAAAATGTTCCTCTAAATGGCAGTGACTCTGAAGACAATTACTGAGAAAAGCTGGAGCAGTAATTTATGAAAGAGTGAACTGTGTGTGTGTTGGAGTCTGAAGGCTGATGTAGCTCACAGGCCTTGGATCCCTCCTGTCTGCATCAGCCCAGATTTGTCTGCAGGTGGGGAGAACTGGTGTCAAAGGCTGTTCAGGGCTTAGGTGAGCCGGAAAGCCCCACTTGTAACCCTTTCAGTTAACGCCATGGGATCAGGCAGGCTGAATGCAGCCCCAGATGTCTGCTCTTGGATGTGCCTGGTGCTTGTGGGATGCTGAATTACTGCTGCTGACTTTGCCTTGGCTGTGAAGGCGGAGGGGCTGCACGGGCTGAAGGAGAATTGCTTTAATGTGTTAAATTTTGTAGCAAATTTGGAGTACATTCGTACAATTTCAAAGGAGAACTGCTGCAGAAATGTCCTGACAGACCTGGGCAAGGAGCAAGGCACTGCTTTTTGTTTTCAAATTGGGATTTTACAGTACAGAATTTAGAGCAATATACTTGTATGAAACACAGTCATACAGCTGCGTGCAAAGAAGAAAAAACCCCGCAGACCAAAATGCAGTTCTTTTTTTATCATGCATTAATCTACACATAAATAAAGATTGCTTTTTATAAAAACGGCATTTGTGCTTAGTAGTGTCATTTGTTAAGTGCTGTTTTTATCTGTGTACTTGAGTGCAGCCTGTGCTCTGTGGACTTCTTTGCAGAGGCAAAATTGGAGACTGAAGAAATTTTGGAAGCTGTCTCTGTGGGGATTCAGCCTCTAGGCAAAGCTTTCGCTAGAGTTGTCAGAAATTAGTTTTCTACAAAAGAATTGGGTTTGGGTATTATTTTCTAATTGTTTTAGTTTGGTGTCATTGGAAAGAGAAATGTTTACTTTAAATAATTAGTGTTGTCAGTCAGTCTCAATTAATGGCTAATTAAAATGGTGAAAGTTTGTAAAGCAGCAGAGGTATAACCATGATAAGTCATAATCAGAAATCATATGGTATATGAAATTATGGAAGGGGAAGGTTGTGAACTGGGTGTTGATCTGAAAGGTTGGAAGCTGGGTTCTGGGCCAGACAAATGCTGTCACTAGTTTTTCACGCTGGTATCACCCCTGTTCTGTGTTCAGCCTCCTTTTTGTCTTATCTCCATGTGTTTGTTAAAGAAAGTGCTTCTGGGAAGTTCCGGTTTGTTATGTAGTTTATCCAGAACCCTGACACTGAAATTGCAAATATTTCTTTTTGTTAAGAACTTGATAAAATTTTGTTTTAATATTCAGATTTTTTTTATTTTACTTTTCAGACATATTTCCTATTAGGCTTTGCTTTTTTATTTGCAACCAGCTGAATTGCTGCTGTTGAGTACAGAAAGTGAGATTATGTTTAAATATTCTATATATTTAATGTAATTTAATTCATTTAAATCTGGTTTTAGTTTTTGTGAGAAACAGAAAGCATTTTAGCTCTATGCTGAATAAAGGTGACTCTTCATTACAGTCAGCAGGACTTTTATGGATGTCAAATTTCTGCTGAGTTACTTGCAGTCACAGTTCCTTGACACCAGTCCTCCTTCCATGGTATGGCTGCTTTTGTAGAAAGCTTGTAAAAATAAGTAAAAAATGTTACAAGGGTAACTTACAAAAACTAACTAACTAAAATAAATGCTAGACCCTTTGTCTTCTCCCTGCTTCTTAATACGGGCCTGTGTCTCCCAGATGTGACACCCTACACAGTGGAAGAATTTTGAAACAGTAGCATGAAATATCCTGAAGGTTTCCTCGTTATTGTAGATTGTCAGACACTAAAGATTTTAATTTTTTAAAGATTCCTTTAGGAGGGGTAACAACTGTATTGTAAATGATAGTTGTTATTTTAACAGCGTCTTGCACAATTTATTCCTGCAAATGGCAGATGGATTTTGCTGCACAAGTACTTTAGGATTGCTGGAATATGTAAAATGTAGGTCTCTCTGAAGTACAAATGCATGCTTGTTTTGGTATTTTGGGTTTTAGGTTTCCATTACTATTCATTTCTTCATGAACTTTTGTTTCCTTTGGTGCTGAGAATGAGATCATTGGTGTGAATCATGGAGCTCTCATGTTATCCACAGATTTTTGGATTATAAAGGCAGAAAAGGAACATTTTGGCCACTTGATCTGACCTTTTGCATCACATTGCCCAAAGGATTTCCTTGAATTTAATTTTTTGAAATAATGTCTAATAAAGATTTATCTCATCTTGATTTAGACATTTCTTGTGATGGACAGTCAGTTGCATACCTTGGTGAAACTTGCTTAAAGATTTAATAGCAAAGGAAAAGCAGTTAAAACTGTTAATGCTTTTTTTTCCCCTTTTTTTTTTTTTTAATTTGGGCACATTTATAACCAAATTATAACCTTGTGCCCTGTTATCTGCATTGGTATTTCTAAAGTACCAGTAGCTTTCCATCCCTTTAGGAGCTTTTCCATGTGGATAGCAGTCTCCATATGTAAAATGATCATTGTTTTCCTCCAGCCTCAAAGAAAACATTTGTCTTATGATTGTATAATTTTTGAATACATATTAAGTATTATCTGCTGTTTTCAGCTGTTGTTGTATGTTCTCCTGAACTGTTCCAGCTCTGAAAAGGAGTTTGAAAACAACGGCCTGTTTTTACAACCACTTCCTGCTGATAATCGTGCCCACAATATTCATCATAAAGGCCAAGCCAGTGCTACTGCATGACTCAAGTTTCCCCTTTTGCTTTGCTGTAGTAGCTACACATCTAATCAGGGAGAGAGATTGCTGGAGGCTACCTTAAATGAAATCCAGAAGCACCATGTTTTTACTGTGACCTTTGCTTACAATTTCGCTGGACATTTGAACTAACTTCTCTAAGAGTAAGGGAACTGTATGTTAAAGCATCTATAGTGTAGCTCTAAATTGATTCAGAATTGCCTGAACCCTTCTTGTGAATTTCCCAATCCTTAGCTCTATGATCTTTTGTCATTACAAATGCATCCCATGCTCTCTGTTTCTTCTTGGACAAAAAGGTGGGGTTGTTTTCCTTGCAGTAATAAAGACTAAGCATTTGTAATGTGTTAGTAAGTTTAGATTTTCCACCAAAGTGTGTTTAACAGTTTGAGGAAGTTGAAGAACATTCTGGGTATACAGATTTCATGACTGAAATGCCTGGGTTAGAAAAGCACCTCTCTGGCTCACCTGAACTCTGAATTAGCATTTGGCACTGATGCTCCTTCGACTCCTGTCTCCAGTGACAGCAGCCAGGCTCTAGGGCCACTCAGTTCTTCACTTCGGTGCCTCAATAACCTGTGAGATGAGTTTCTTTGGGTGTTTCAGGGGTTGTTTTTCCTCCTAAATTGTGGTGAGATCTGTCAGATATGAGTGATAATTTTGCTTTGTCTCATTGGGAACAGTATCTCAGGGTGGGCATAGAATAATCAGGCACTTCAAGTCAATAATGAGCTGGGAACATTTTCAGACTTAGAATATTTCTTGAGCACAAAATCGGCGTAGTGATTTCTTCCTAGAGCTGTTTGATGAGCTGACAATTATTATGGTTCCTTGGCAATTGCATTGCTAACGTCTTTCCATTTTCTCTTTTTTCACTTGTACAAAAAATTTGCACTGAATTCAGTATTGCTCTGTGTAGATTTCTAAGTTGTGTATTTTACAGATGGTTTTTGTTAGCAGTTTCCTTACTGTGTTAAAATTTCAGATTACTGTAATGTTTTGCATAATACTACCTATAATGGATTTCTGATTTTTTTAGAGCCATACTGAATTTTCATCTAATTAACTACCCAGCATTGCTGTGGTTTTTAATGTGGAAATTAATTTCCACCAAATAATATTAACATAATGTATTAAATTTTGTAACAAATTTGGAGTACATTCATACAATTTCAAATGCAAACTAAGGGTAGAAACGCTCAAGGATAAAAGTTCTTCGCAAGGAAAATGTTTATGTATAAACTGATTACGTTATCTGAACTACTCTCCTTCCACAGCTGATAATGTTTAGGAGAAATGTGCACTGTATTACTCTGGCTTACTTGAAGAACATTCACTAATACTTATGTTACCACAGCATGCACTAAGCTACACTGGTGTCCCTGCATTTTATTTAATGCTGGATTTCTTAACACATTGCTGCATACAAAAACTCACATACAGCCCTGCACATGTTTTCTTTGCCTGCCTCACTCTCTCCCCTTCTCTCACACTTTGCCTTGACACTCCTTTTAGTAATAAAACCAGAACCCTTTTACAACATGTGAGCCACACCTGAGCAGCTGATAGGACATCCAGCATGTGCTCATTAACAGCAGCTAAAGGGCTACCTTTGCACCTTGGGCTTCCTGGTGCTTTTTTGGTTTTTTCCCTCTATTTTGGATACTGTTTAGACAATGCATCCATAAGTGTGCTTGCCTTCAGTTAAGTCTAATGGAAACTTGTAGTGGTTTGGTTTGTTTTTAACTATTATGTTTTCCAAGTGTGCCCATAATGAGTAGATGGTTACCTAATATTTTGCAGCAGCACAGGATATCATGAAGGGAGTGAAAACTGAAAAGGTAATAGCTGATTTGCTTGGCTGGAGAAGGGAGCAGCCAAAGCAGCTTTCCCTTCCCAGCTCTTTGACGTGTCCTCATAGAAGAGAACAAAAAAAACTTATTTCAGTTTTCTTCCATGTGTGCTTCTGGGCTTCTAAGCTGGCATAGGAGACTGATGATGTTTTGTAGTCTAAAGTGTAATAAGGGTGTTCTATCTTGATGCTATTACTGTTTTTAGTTATCATAGAATAATAGAATGGCCTGAATTGGAAAGGACCTTAAAGGTCATCTAGGTCCACCCCCTGCCTCATGCAGGGACACCTTCCACAAGTCCAGGATGCTCCAAGCCCCATCCAACATGGCCTTGAACACATCTAGGGATGGAGCATCCACAGCTTCTCTGGGTAACCTGTGCCAGGGCCTCACCACCCTCACAATAACAAATTCCTTCCCAAAATCCAATCTAACCCTACTCTCAGTTTGAAGCCATTCTCCCTTGTCCTGTCACTACAAGCTCCTCTCCATCTTTCTTGTAGGCTCCCTTCAGGTACCAGAAGGCAGCAGTTAGGTCATCCCAAAGCCTTCTCTTTTCCAGGTTGAATAATCCCAATTATCTCAGCCTTTCCGCATAGCAAAGCTGCTCCATCCCTCTGATCATCTTGGTGGCCTCCTCTAAACTCTCCCCAGGAGTTCAGTGTCCTTCCTGTGCTGGGATCCCAGTGCTGGATGCAGCACTGGAGGTGGGGTCTGAGCAGAGGAGCCCCTTACCACTGGCTCTTTCTCAGGCTGCAGGATATGGTGAGTACTGGAGGTCACACGAGTTGGTGGCTCGTTCTTTGAGACCATCACTTCAGAGAGCCAGCTTGAGCAGTGAATTCAGCAGGTGCTGGCAGGGTGTTTTAGGCAGCTGAACAATTAACTGGATGTTGTCTGTTACCATAAGTGGTGAATTGACCTAACCCATATTCGGTTTCTTTGACAGCTAACCTGCGTTTATTTCTTCCCTTTCTTTGGCTTGCTAATGAAATGAAATTAAGAAATACTGTCACATTCAAGAAGCATGTATATTCCTTGACTTCTTTCACAGACATGTTACTTGACCTCAGTGACCTTCTTCAGGTATTGTACCCTTTTTTAATTTGACCTTTTTTTAAATTGATAAAGTTTAATGTTTTAGTTTTTCTCTAAAAATTCTGAGTGGAAAATCACTGGGTTTGGAAATCTGAGTAATTTTTCAGTAAAATTAAATGTCAAAAAATTCTTTTGCTTTTAATGCTGCAAACAATGTAGCAAGAGTTAGTATGATCCTTTCATCAGGATTCAGAGTCACTGCAGTGGCACAGGATCAGATGCTGCATATTTTTAAAACAACAGTTGTTGACGACAGAAATAACCTTTTTGGTAGGTAATGCTGTGTAAGTGCATTGGTGCACTTCAGAACTGTGTTTTATAAAATATATTTTGAGAGAAATACAAACTTGCTCTGTCTGTGGAAATAGAAAGCTCTACTGACGTATGTTATCTTACCCTCATTCTCTCTGTTACAACTGTTTTACATACAATGCGAGTAGGTTACTTGCATCTATTTTTGTCCTCCCAGCTGTCTTGGTAAATGGCATCCCTCTGAAGACTATTTATTGCTTGAAGCAATCTGCTGGAATTGCAATAATCAAATGAATCTTTAATTGTGAAATTTAGTAACTTTCTTCTCTTTTCTAAACTCTGATTGAATTATTTTGATTGCTCACGCCCAAACAGTACATGTGTAGAATGGGAGGTTTGTTTCCTTCTAAACACAGGTGATTTTTCATGGTGATGGTTTTGAAATAGAATGATCACAGTAATATGAAGAACAGTCACAATGTGAACTAGAAGAAGAGGTATTGTATCTGTGAGAGGAAAAGGAAAAGATGTATTGTCAGCAGAAATAGACAAGAAAGATTGAATAATTTGTCTTTCCCCCTCTGCATGTCAGCCAGAAAAGATTCTTGAGATGGGACTTATGAGGGCCAAAAGATTAAAAAGGGGTAACTGAGGAAATGGGAGAGATAGAAATACATTCACAGTAGGGAAATAATCAACCCCTGAAAGAAAAAAATCCAAGATATCGGTATCTTGACTTGTATTTAACTGTGTCTTCTGATGAGCTCTATTTTATGGCTTCTTTAAGGTGAATCTGAGCAAACAGGAATGTTGAATGTTATTGTTAACTGTAGCTATCCAGAAAGTTGTGTTTAAGAAGAAATAAATGTGTTTTTCAGGTTCTAGCTTGATGTTTTTTCCCTCCCTCCCTAAGTCTGTTAAAAAAAAAAATCAGACAAACCTCCACAAACCAAACAGAAAACCACAACTACAAACCAAGCCAGAAAAAAAAAAAACAAAAAA
>VXAX01002458.1:31648-186808 GCA_013399835.1 Leptocoma aspasia
ACGGGGGATGCTGCTGCGGTTCCTCTTCTTTGCCCGCAGCCGCCGTGCCCCGCCTGTGAGCGCCCTCCCTGCCCGGGCCGTCCCGCCCATCCTCCGGGATCGTTCGGAGAGGACTGTGCCCCCCAATGAGCCCGTTCCCTGCGGGCGACCTGCAGCGGGGGTCGGCTCTGGCTTCGCTGCGGGCCCTGCCGCTTTCGGTGGGGAGCACTCTTTCGAGCACAACTCGAAATTGTTCTTACATCCCTCTTAGTGACTGTGTGGCATCAAAGTTCTTCCAAAAGTCCAAGTTCCAAGTTAGAATTGGGGTCAGGAGCGAAGTGAAAGTCTTCAGCAAAACACATGCTCCTGTCCTAAACATGAAATAATGTTTTTCTTGTGATCTGCTTTATGGCCCCCAACATCCCCTTTGAGGAAAACCAACGGAGTTTTGCCCCACTGTAAGTTGCGTGTGGAGGGGTTGCAGCCCCAAAGGTCACCCAAAGTCAAAGGGGACCCTCCTGAGAACGGGGCACCCTCGGTGCACCCCTGCTGGTTTGGTGCTCCTGGAACGGAGCAGTGTGTTTGGGGTTCACAGCTTCTAACATTTCTTATTTATTTGGTTTCAAATGTTTGCATCCGTGCAGGACCTGTCTATGTCAACCTGGGCTTAGCCTGTCATTAATATATTCACTGTCTTACTTTTTTTGGTTTCTTTAAGGCTTGCTATTTAAAACCCACCCACGTATTCATTTTCTGACTGTTTGGTAGCTTCAGAATTCAAATTAACGATGTGCAGTGTTTTGTCAAATGACCTGTGGGCATGAATGCCAGCAGAAATGTCTGAATAGCTACAATGAGTATGTGTAAATGCTCCCAAAATTCGGCTCTAAAACTCAGCTCTAGAGAGAGACCTGAGAGTTGCACCTTGCAATGTGGTGAATTTACATCAGACATGTTTTGTAGAATGGTGGTAATTCTGGTCCAATTGGTAGTATTATTAAACTGGCCAAAGTTTGATCCTGTAAAGTTTGATTCCACATAAATAACTGATTGATTGATGAGTGATAACTGAAAAGGGAATTTTCCTAAAGGTGAGCCTATTTGTTTGCATTGTGCATTATTATTATTATTAATTCAGTCCAATTACTAGAGGGTACCTCTAGCAATGATATGTGACTGTTGTACCTCTTCAAAGAGGTATTGAAGGTTACTTGATTTGTGCTAAAACCAATAACAGAGTTACAAAGAAAATTGCCAGGGGAGGGAGGCCTTGGGCTGTACGTCCCTTCCAAAGATGCCAGGTGGATTTTACCAAAATGCCCGGAGTGGCAAGATTTAAATATCTTCTGGTAATAGTATGTCAGCAAACAGGGTGGCCAGAAGCATTTCCAACTGTTGCAGCAACTACAGGATTAGTTATTAAAGTATTTTTGGAACTAATAATTCCAAGATACGGGATTGTGGAAAAATAGTCTGAGATAGGGGCACTCATTTTACAGGAAAGATCCTTCAAGGGTTTATGACTGTTTTAGGAATACAATGGAACCTCTGTATCCCCTGGGACCCCCAGAGCTTGGGCTGGGCTGAAAGAATGAATGGAGAAATAAAGAAACACCTTTTGAAACTGGTGATAGAAACTAAGATGCCATGGGTATGGCTCTTGCCACTGACTTTGGCAAGAATAAGGACCAGACCCAGAGGAGATATTCAATTATCTCCCTTTGAACTGATGTTGGAATTCCTTACCCTTATAATTCTCAGCTTAGTGGGGGGATGGAAATAAGTGATGTGTATTTAAAACAATATGTGGCCAGGAAACTGTCTGCTCTGTTCTGGTGGGTGCAGGAGCTGAAGCTGGGCACTCTCAGGATAAGAAAAGATGGAAAAGCAAAACAGGCATTGCTTTGTAAGGTTTGTGTAGTAATGTACATGTTCCTGTAGTGCCAAGAGCAAAGTTAAAATGTATGTTGAACCCCAGGCTATGACTTCTGAAAGGTTGGGTTTTTTGTTGTTGAATTTGGAATGTGTCATTTCTCTAGAGTAGAGCTTCATAAAATCATACTTGGAAGTGCAAAACAGCTGTCCTTAGAATCACGGCAATTGGTAAAATTCTCCTAAACCTTTGATTTTTCGAGTTCGAGATGTTTCAAGTCGTTTCGAGGGGACTGCAGCCTGGAATTTCTTCAGTTTTGAGGGAGTTTGTGGTTGGAAATTCTTGCTTTATAAGTGCTTTCATTTTAATGCTTCTGTGTGGCTGACAGGCATTATCACCTATGGTGTAATCTTGGTAATTATGGATAGCAACAGGGCATCATTGTTAGAACTTGGTGCTAAATGAAACTGCTTTGATTAGTTGTAAATCCCTAAGATTTTTCCAGTGTTTTAAGCTGAATTTTCATCTTTATCGGTTTAAGTGCCCACATAGGGGATCAGCAGAGGAAATTGAGTTGAGACTAATAGTTAACAATTTACCGTACATCATGGATTTTCGGTCAAGTGATAAAAGGCTGGCAGGAAATGAGAAATTGATATCTCAACTAAGAGTAAACATGTGTTAAGTGTAGCTTTTACAAGATTGTTTGATAAATTATAAATTGGTTTAGGCAGAGCACAATCTGTACTGACATATTTTGGTTAGTTTGAAGATGATAACACCAACGCTTGAAATAAGTTTATACATCTGGAGGCAGATCTGTGGCCGATGTAAATTGTCATAATGCTAATGATGTTAATTGGGTTCCAACACATTATGCTGATGGAAGTCTGCCTTAGTGTCTGTAATAAACAGTATTTTGTATTCTTGGAATATGACTCTGAGAAGCAGCTGGAATTAACTTTGAAGGTAACTAGATTTTTGTTAGGGAGGATTTTAAGCAAATGAGGTTTTCTTCAAGCTTAGTTGGTAGTTAGGTTTGAGATGAAACGTGCAAGTTACCTTGTTACTTTCCAAGAGCTGTTAGAAGAGAGATGTTAGAAGTTTCTTGAGAGATGTTAGAAGTTTTGGGCCTAAATCATGTCTTCATTCTGCAAAAGCTTCACTTTGGGCATGATTTCACTGATACCAGTAACACTGCTCAAGTGTCACAGTCAGCGTGCGCAGCCATGGATGCTGAAAAGCGTGTAAGAATGTTTGTGCCGTGCTTTAAAGATCTCCTGTCTACAGAGCAAGAAATTATTTTAAGTTATTTTAAAAAGTGTTTCTAAATCTTAGTGGTAGAGGATCTGCCCAGCAGCACAGTCTGTGTTTGCTGAGGTGAAGCCAGACAAGCGCAGCAGCCTCACTGTGTGCTGCACAGCATTTCCTAAATCGATGTTAGGGTTAGACATAATGGTGTTACTTTCTGTTGCAGATCCGTGTTTGTACATTCCCCGTTTTGCACACATGCTGGAGTTCGGGGATAAGAACCACGAGGTGTCCATGACGGCTCTGAGGCTGCTGCAGAGGATGAAGAGGGACTGGATGCACACCGGCCGCCGGCCCTCGGGGCTCTGCGGGGCGGGTACGGCAGAGCCCGCCTGGGTCCCTTCCCCCGCAGCGGCTGGGATGGGAAAGCCTGGAACAAATGAGGACTTCCCCTTCTCACTGGTGATACCCACCTTCTAGGGGTTTTGTTCTGTCAGGCATCTACAGGTTATATAGGTCTTCACCGAAATAGTTTCTGAAACTGTAACTTCATTTTTGCTCCTACAGTACTTGCTCAGGCCCTTTATAGCTTATAGTTTGAATTTTTTTTAAGCTCCTTTCTGGTGCTTTTCTTGCCCCCACTCTGCAGGCTCTAGCTGCTAAAAGGTTTTTTTGTCAGCTAAAATGACACCATTAGTACAAGCACTTTGATTTGTGTCTTTACACAGAGTCTTATGCAAGAAGTGCCCTCTTTGACCTGTTTTGTGAAACTATTTTTCTCTCTTTCTTCATCTTTTTCCAAGATCCATTGCTGTCATGATGCTTGCATAAAACCTATGGGTTTGGGAGGGCCAGGTTAAAAGATAGTAGCCAGTGGGGTCAGAGTAACAAAAGGTGTAAGTAGTCACAGTTTATGTACGTGCTTTATTTTGTTTGGAAGATCTTACATGTGTATGCATGAATGAGAAGTAATGCTCAAACCTTTGAGAACCCAGGACTATGCAATTTTTTTGACATTTCTAGCCTCTTTTTGTTAATAGTACTTGATTGTTGCACATTGCTAAAAATTTGAATATAGACTACGGGAGATCAGTCTGCTCTTTGATGTGCTACATGGGCTGTATCCACATGAGCAAGTAATTCAATTTAACAGACATTGATCAATAGATGGAAGCAGGTGGTGCTGAGCCCCATCCATCCATGCAATATGCAGCTCACATGTTGGACTGTGAACTGGGTTTAGTTTGGTTCCCTGGCTTAAAAGTCTGTTCCACACAGCTTGGATGACCAGTTGTCAATTCAGCCCTGATGTTCCCGTTAGGAGCACTTTAAACACATACCAGAAGTGGAGCTCTGGTTTAGTTTCCTCTATAAAAAAGCACATTTTTATGCCTAAAACTGCTCTGTGCTGTGAGCTACTGTATGATGAGTGGGGGTGGTGCTTCAAAACAGAGCTGGTGCTCTGGATCAACACACCATGTAAATGCAAGTGGTTATCTGGCTGTGTAGAGGGTCTTGCAGGAGAGCTACTGGGATAGTAGTGGCAGCAATGAGGAGACCAGGCACATTTAGGCACATTCAGTGTTTCTCTGGAGATGTTTTTATTCAGGACAGAATTCAGTGAGTTCTGCTAAAAAGATGGTAACTGAAGATAAGTGATCATTGAAATATTCTTGTGCTGTAGATAATCATGGTTTCCTAAATGTTAAAGCACAGAATTTTTCAGAGTGCAACTTGCACTCAGATTAGTGAGCTTAGAAAGCAAAGTTTGTGAAGTCGAGTCCATCACCATTACTTAGGGACACACCTGAGCACAGGCATTTACAGCTCTTTAGCTGAAGGCAGGGACAAAGAGGGGGTATGGTTACCTAACTGCTTTCTGCTTTTCTTCAGGAAGTTTCCCTTTTTTTGATATTTACTTTCCCTGCTTGTTCTCTAGCTCTGCTAGTGGCGGCAAGAATGCATGATTTCCGACGGACTGTTAAAGAGGTCATCAGGGTGGTGAAGGTTTGTGAGTCTACATTAAGGAAAAGGTCAGTGCGGTCTTACTGCTTTTATCTTTTGTTTACAGTACTGAACAGGGATATAGTCTAAAATAAAGGTATATTGGAGAAAACCAGGTTATTTTCATAAGTGCCATGAATCAAATAAGTTTTAGCTGGTCATTTTAAGGTACTAACACCTCGCCTCTTATGTAAGGCCTCAAATGCTTAGCAAAGATGGTGAGGAGCACTGTGCCTATTAACAGGTGAAGACTTGAAGGCAAAATAATGCTATGTCAGTAATATTAACAGTACTGTCATGTCCTCAGAAAAAATAATTTATTGATTCTCAAAGCTGACAGTCTACTGTGAGATTTTTTTTTTGATTAATCCAGAAGCCAAGTGATGAAAAGTCTTGTCTTTAAGCTGTTATTGAACAGAACTTTTCAAAATATTTTGCTGAAGTGTTCATTTTTGGTAGTGTTGCACTGCTGATAAATAGAAGACAGCACAGTGAATCTCATGATAAGTTCAGTGAAGGATCCCCTGAAAGTGGGAATTTTCCAAGTACCTTTTTTGTGTCTATTTTTTTAAAGATCAAGTAGTATTTTCTATAGTTTAATGGTGTAAGCAGATACCCAATTTCTGTCATTTTACTTTTGGGAAGTTGTAACATACTCTTTCCCCATAGGTTGACTTAAAAATGACCTAACTGAAATTCCATGATTTCTGTTGCCCACAGCTGGAAATATTTCTATCACCAGTATATTTTGATGTTTGTTCCCCCAAGGCCTGTCTTTAGCTTCCTTAGTGTCACTCTTCACCTTGCTAGAATCAGCTTAAGCACATTCAACTGAGCCTAATACTTGTTTAAAATATTCACTTATTAATTGTGGAAAATTTTTTTGTCCCAGATCTTCATTGGTGGAACAGGAATGATGGTATTTTCCAACTATGCATGGCTGGTGTAGGGATAAATTTAAAGTGTTTTAAATGCTTCAAGGTACTACAACTATAAGGGTGGAGCAGTACCAATGCCACCTTTTTTCTCTGGCCAAAAGGTCATGTGTTTTAGTTGTGCATTTTGTGTGATTAATGAGTTATGCACCACAATCTACTCCAAGATGCTTTGGTTGAATAGCTAAAGAGTTTGTACTTACTAAGAAAATAAGCATAATAAATTAGAGTTGGAAGGAGAATTAATTTGAGCAATTGTTTCAAGCGAGAAAATCTTACTTCAAAATTCATGCTTTGAAATGTTTACTCAAGTCACACACATCAACTAAAATGACAGCCTTATTTACTTTGACAGGGTAAACGTGACAGCTGAATTATTTTCAGGCAGCTATAATTACAACTATTTATCACGAATCTATAAATTTGATTGATGTTTTTCAAATAAGAGCATGTTATATAGTATTTAACGAAGGCAAATAAAAAAAATACCTTTGAATAACTCTTTCTGCACTCTAGTTTTTTCCCTCTTCTTTCAAGAATTCCTTTCAAAATGCCATCAAATAGAATTTGTCTAAATGAATAAGAACTTATTTCACATTCTTAAAAATTCCTTTGCTTCTTAGTTTGATGTGTAGCTTTATTTCCTTTTAATTATAGTTACTGTGGTTGGTAAAGAGTAGCTGCTGCTGTGTTTTATGAAGGTGTTGGATGCTGTGCTCACTGCTGATGGCTTTGCCTTGACAGCTGTGGAAGTGAAACCCAACATGAGTCCAGATAATGCTGACACTTCCAGCCTGCAGGTTCTGCTGTGTGGTTTGATTTAGCTCCCAGTTGGCTTCCTGAGGAAGCACAGACCTCTGGAAGCTGGGTTTGCTTTTGGTTCCCATGGCAGAAATCTGCAAGGGAAGGCCCCCATGATGTGTGTCTGCCCTGGGGGGGACAGGAATGGATGGATGAGGATGCAGGAATGATGCTCCTTAAGAAATCCTGATTGGGAATTCCTGGGAATGTTTGGGAAGACCCACAGCAAGGGGTGGCAGCCCTTCCCTGAGAAGGGCACTATTTCTGGTCCTGGCAGTGCAGCTGGTGGGACTGGATTAGTTCACCCTGTTGTCCATCAGCTGGAGAGCAGCAAGCCTGCAGGCTGTGTCCTCTTTCACTGCTCTGAGCTGGAGGAGAAGCTCTTAGGAGGAGGTTCACAAAAATGTGAAGTATCTCCAGGTCATAAAAATTCACGACCTGGTCATAGGAGGAATCTGTTTTGGAAGGAAAAAGTGACAAAGCATGGCCCATGTGTGCTGTCACTCATCTTCCAACCAAGAGTTCTTAATTTGGGCACTGGTTTGGTTAAAAAGCAGTGCTTGTTTATTTTTAACCTGAATGGGTTTTGTGTAATATTGGTAGAGAAAACTTCGTAGTCACTTCGCAGGGCCTTCTAGCTTTATGTTTTGAAGCACACAATTAAAATGTAAAGCTTGTTGCTGTTGTTGAAAGCGAACTTATTAAATATTAATAAATGCACTGATAATTCTGTCTCATTTCCAGTCTAATTGAAATTATATTAACTTATATATCACTTTATGTATTCAAAGTACTGTACAAATATTAGCTAATTAGTCAAATTGTTATTTTCTATGTAATCATCCATGGAGGTAGCAGAAATTAACTTTTAATAAACCCAGTCCTTTTATTTAGTTCAGTCCCCACATTTGTGCCTGTGTTCAATGCACCTGTCTTCGCCACTGTCTTTTTAACCTTTAAGTACTCTTTCCCTTCATCTTTTATTCACCTCTTGCATGCTTTCTCTGTGTTCAACATTTTGTGTTATCTTCAGTAAGAATAATTCTTGTGATACTTGTCCATTGTGAATTATCTAATACTGTGCAGCCCTTATGCCTGTTTGAAGATCTTAGGCACGTCTTCCATAGAAGAAGCTTCCATTAAAAAAAAAATCAGCTTATCTTTCTTAACATTTGCATTTTGCTGCTTTGACTTGCTCACTTTATCTTTAAATTCAACTGCTTTTTGCATAAAAAATACTTATTCTCTGTTCCATAAAGTACTATCTGCTAAAAAATTTGTTTGTGATGAACTTCAGAAGCTGTAAAGCTTCATTTAGAAGAAATTGGAATGAAAGGCCAGAATTTAAAAAGGGTTTAAATAGCTTGTTTTTGAGGTGAATGGTTTTTTCTCACAACCTCTTAGTGTTTTGGGAAGGAAGACAAGACTTGTTAGGAAGGAGCTTCATTTACCAGTTGTAGATGCTGCAGGGACTTTCATAAATGGGGTCCTTTGCTTGTATCCTGGGGACCCTGTTATAGCTCTTTCAATGGCTGAGGTGGTAGTTTTCTGGAGAAATTAAAGACTTATGTGTAGAGATAAATGTCCTGAATGTACTGCCTGCAGCTTTTTTTTTTTTTTTTAAATTTCTGTAATATGTGGCTGGCATAAATCTCATTTCCAAGCTCCCAGTGCTGTCTCAAGCTGGACAGATGCCTGTGGGAGCAGGCAAGGAGAGGAGCCAGTCTGTACATGAGTCTGCAGTCAGGATGAGAAGGGAAGGTAACAGGCACATGGGTAGCTGTGAGGTTGTTGTTATTCAAAACGCCAAAGCCCTGTCAAGGCCAGGACTGAAGGGAAAGGTGTGTAGAAGTCAGTGTTGGGCTGTGATCCAAGTACAGCCATGCTAAAATTCCATGGAGGGTATCCAGTGAATCAGGGAGAGCTGGCCACCTGAGGTGTTTGAGCGTGGAGGGGCTGAGGATGCTCAGAATGTCAGTCATGTAAGGGCTCTTGCTTGAAGTGTGATGTGAAGAGAAGCATTTAGAACACCAGCAAATTTATTTCATGTAAAGGACCTTGTGGTGGTGTCTGCTCTGATCTCAGCTCAGCAGCCGAGCAGCTCCTTTGCTGGCTGCCATGAGCTAAATTGAGAAATATCTCATGTCTCCAGTTAAATCAAGTGGCTTACAGATGATTTCTAGAAACCTTTCTAGTATGGTGAGTAAAATACAACTTGATCCATGTGGGCTGATACTGCGTACCTTTGTAAGCTGGATTGTCTGGTTTAATGAAAAATAAAGGTTTTATTTCTGAGGAATCCAATTTCACAGGCAATGTTCCTTTTTATAAATCCAGCTTCTATACAGTTAGCAAGTTAATACATTCATTAGATTCCTAATATATTTTAGTACATCATACTTAAAAATATAATTTCAAAATTACTTGGTGACTCTTACTTTTGAAACAATCAGTAACTTATTTGTACTAACTCAGGCTTAGATCTTGTAAATAGTTCTCCTGTGTTTGACTTTCCTCATCTGAGTGGCTGTTAAGAAATTAAACAGCTCTGTTTTTCTTTTCCAGGAGATCATAGAGTGCTTTTGACAGACCACAGTAGAGGAACCAAGGCTAATAAAGCAGAATTTTAAGGAATGCTAGAACTTTTTGTTTCATTAGCATGGTGTGAGCATTTGAATCAGGGGGGGAAGAAGAAGAAAAATTTTCAGGTGGTTTAGACTGACAGAGTTCTGGGATGGCCAGGGATATGCTGGTGGGATTATCCAGGGACTGATAGTGGGCCTCAAGTGTTAATGCAAATTAACTCTGTGTGTAAGCCTTTGTAGAATCAGAGCTTTAAAATTTATGCTAAGGAATTTGTGACAGTTTTAAATCTCTGTGTTGGTGTGAGCAAGTAACAGGAACTAATTCTAAAGGGTGCTTTATTTAGTACAATCTTTAGAGGTACCTGTTCTTAATACTTAGAGAAACATCAGAGAGTTGCCAGCAAATGAGCCCCATAAATTATCAGTCACCTATTAATTGGAAGTAAATGACTGTGTGTATGCTCTTAGTCCATTGCAAAAAGAGGTGATGTGTATTAATGTTGGAAATTGTGTAAAGGGAGAATATTTCTCTTTAACAGTTGTGTTTGGCTGGGAGCAGACAGACCAGTTTAGCACAGCTCGAGTAGTAAGCTGTAAGTTGTAAAATCACAGCAACTGGATCACCTCTGGTTTTGTCCTTACCTTTAGTAATGAGATACTCATTCATACTAGCTTAAAACTACCTTCCATATTACTGCAAGTACGTGCAAAATTATATATATGTACAGTGTTTACACATCAGGAGATTTCTATTTATTTACTTACTGGTGGCTACTGGAATACTTTTTGTTATGTCTTGTAGGAAGCATTTAATAACTGTTTCAGATATGTGTTCTATATTAAGTATCACTTTTAGGGTATGTGTTTACATACTTACATAAATAGTTCATGTGTAAACATCATATGGCTTGGAAAAAAATAAGGAGAGAAGGATGATGCAATAGACTGTTAGATTTGTAGTATAGAAATAGTGATGGTTTGAGCACCAGTGTGAATTCTGAGCTTCTCTGCTGAGAGTGCATGGGCTTGGAGTGGCAGGAAGCACTGGTGAGGGTTAAGTTAAAACAGTGGGGATGTTCTGCAATATTCTTGTTCTTCACTAAGACACAAAAGTAAATCCCTTACTTTTCCAGAGGTTGGAATTGTCTGAGGTGTCAAATCAGTTGATCTGTTGCTAGAATATTTGTAGTAGATATCATGTAAGTTGTTACTTAAGGTTTTAATTATATTGTTAATTTGGGAAAACTCAGGGTGGTTTAGTTACTAGCACCAGTTTATCTTGCAATAAAGGTTCTTTTTCCTATATTTCTGCTAACAGTGTGGCATATTCAGTTTATTATTTTTCTAATCCATTGATAAAATAGTTTAAGTACTTTAAAAAGACCTCTCACAACAGGTAACTTAAAGGCTGATGGCTCAGGCTAACCCTCAGATTCCCTCTTTAACAAAACAAATGTCTCTGCAGTTACAATTTGTTTGCCCTTCTGTATGGGGATACCTCTGCTCGTGCTGCCTGCTTGCTAGAGCTCGATGCTGATTGTGTGTAGATAGAAGGACACCGTGGCTGTTCCTCAAAGGTCTCTGCTTCCAGGTCCCTCTTGGACTTTGAACTTGGGCTCCTGAAGCATTTGTGAGTTGGAGTCCAGAAGTCCTTGTTCTTTTGTGTTCTTTGTCACACCCCACTGCTGCAGAATCTCAATTAAACACTAAACCCAAGCCCTTAGCTGCACACACGAGTCTGTTTTTTCCATCACTGTAGACTGGATTCAAGAGTCTGCACTGGAGGGTATCCCTGGAAAAAATGGAAGTAAAAAGGACATTGCATGTAACTTCAGAATGATTGACCCATTTTCCTTTACTGGGAGTTAAATTAAGTGTGAACAGAATCAGTTTACTGGTTTGTGCACAAAAGTGCTTTATCAGAAGCAGAGGTGTGGTTTTGTCTGTAAATGGATGAAACAACAACTGTGGAAATTTTTCTTTGTAAAAAAGGGTTGGGGTTAGAGGCAGATGATACCAGGCTCTGGAAAAACTTTTCTCCCAAAGGAATTTTCTTGAAAGAGTTTGCTGTGAGAAACTGTAAGAGGACGGTTTATACTGGAAGTTGAATCTTAGCCTGAGCTTTAGTGGTTGCCTCTGCTTTGACTATAAATAGAAAATCCTTGTCTGCCAAATTTCAATTTTTAGAGCCTTTTTGAATTTGTGCCAAGGGAATAATATTTTAATTTGTATATCTGTTTATTTTCCCTATGTCTGTGCATAACTTAAAGAGGCAACTCTTGTTAGATTTTTTTAGGTTAACAAAAGTGTAAAATGAACTTGGATAGCATTTTTATGTGGGACTTAAACAGCCTGTAGCTATTTTTTTTTCATGAAGCCACTCCCTTGCCCCTGAAATTATTGTGTTTATAATTAAGGTTGTGTCAGTTTTTCTTAACTGCCAAACTGATGTTGTTTTGTTTCATCTGGTGCAGACTGCTGCAGCATCAGTTTGTTGCCTTGGTGGCATGTGTCCAAACAGTGGATAAAATTAAAGAAACGTTTAAAAATATGTAGACAGGCTATCAGCCAATGTAAAATGTTGAGGCAGGCAAATGGTTGGCAAATGCAGGTATTTATTTATATCAAGTTAAAGCAGAAAATGTTGAGTGTGCATCTCTCTCTCCCACGGAGATGATGCTCAAGGTGGGATCCTGACCATCAGGGATGGGTCCTCATTTTGGGAGAAGGGTTACAGCCTTGGGGGCAGGACTTCAGAGAAGTGAAAAAATAACATGCTGCTCTAAATTTGCATCACCACCAGCCTGTGCTTGACCCGTGATGCTGCAGACAGCCCTCCCTGCCAGGTGGTCAGCCCTGCCCTGCTTGGTGTGGATCAGGAGTGAGGAAAGGAGGGCACGGGCATGGGACTGGGTGCTGGTGGCTTGGTCAGATGGTTGAACCGTGCTGAGCTCCTTGGCAGTAAACACAGTGTAGCTCTGCCCTGTCCTAGTGCAGACACACTGAAGGTGTTGGGAGAGATCCCAGCCTTCCCCATCCTGCCTTGGGATGGAAGCTGGTGCTTGGGCTGGAGCTCGTGCCAGCTCCGGCACATTGGCTCACCCCAGGGCTGATGTCTGATGGGTGCAGGGTACGTGATGTGAGTCAGGTGGCCCTGTGGGCAGGAGAGGGACAGACAGAGCCTGAGGTGGCTGCAGGGGTTAGGTGCTGACATCCAGACGTGGTCATCTTATCCCCAGCCTGGCTTCGTGGGTTTTGCTCCTGGTGTTTTCCTGGCTGCTCGGCATGCGCAGAGGTGGTGCTGCTTTGGTGGGGCTCTGGCAGCTCATCTCAGACTCAGAGCACGTGTTGGATAAACAAACTGTGTGTCTTTGCCAAAGTGCACCTTGGCTTTTAACACTGGGAGGAGGGTGATACTTTAATAAGGTGAGGCTGGTTGGGAGGAAGAGTCTTGCTGAAGTGGGGCTGCCTGTGAGTACATGATTCATTTGTGAAGAGATGGATGGCTGTTCTTTAATGATTGTGACTGGTAAGATCCATGCTTCTCAAATGATACATGGGTTTGGCGTTAAGTGAATCCTGAATTTAAATAATAATAATAGTGCCCTAGCCAGGTTTTCCCTCTAACCTGATAGATGTGGCTCCCTCCTGGAAGGTGGGTAATGCATGCTGGAAGCCCGTTAACGCCAAGAAAGATTTCTAGTCTTTTAATTAAAAGCTGGGTGCTGCTGCTGCCAACAGCATCCTCCTCTCCTTTCCAATTTGATGTGAAAGAGAGGAGGAGGGAGCTGGTCCCTGGTACTCTGAGGGAAGGGTTTGGGCTGTCAGTCACTCTTAAGTACATGGCTAATTTGGGGCTTTGTGGAGATGCTTGAATTCCAAAAGCAAGTCTAGTTTCAGAGGCTTTCTTCTCCTCAGCAGCACTAACTCTGGCTGGCATAGCCGTGCATGGGCTTAGTGTGCTGCTTGCTGTTGGAGTCACATGGAGGTGCCTGGCTCTCTCTGTGCATTCCATGACATGAGATGCTGCCTGTGGCCTCTGGCCCCTGCTCCAGGTGTGGGATGTCTCCAGGCAAAGTGTCCTGCAGTTGAAGCCTGCCTACATCCCTCCATATAGGCTGTCTTGTCTTGCTCCTCAGTTTTTAAAGGAAGAAACACAGAGTCTGATGAGGGTATAGTAGGAGAGTGTGGCCCTGTGCTCTTGGCTTGACCCTGGTGTTGGCTAGAAACTGAATTTCTGTCCTAGAGAAAATTCCTTCTTCAGAAAGAGTTTTGTTGCAACCAGAGGTAGAGGTGAGAACTGAGGAGAAAATCACAACTGTTTTTAGAGGGAGAGAAATGCAGAAAGGTCCTGTGCTGAGAGCACTGAATCACCATTTTTAGTTCCCTAGCTTTGCAGATGGAAGCTGTTGTGAGCTCTGCTTCCTCTGAAAGATGGGAATATTCCAGTGAAGCAGCTGCAGACCCATCATTGCCATTTTCCCATGGAAAATGTTGATATTATTAAAAGGGCACTTTCTGTCAGAGAAGCATTCTGCCAGACGTTTCCTGACCTGGCTTTGTACTTAACCTTTTGTCTCATTTTCTCCATCTGTAAAATGGATGTGCCTATTCTCAGCCACCTGTATAAAATGCTGGTATTTGTGGATTAAGTTATGACCACGTGGTCTTATTTAAGATTGAATTCCTCTGAAAGATTCCTCTGCCTTCATGGCAATTCCCCATGGAGCCAGTCCAATCTCTCACATAGGTAGGAACTTTTAAAATGCAAACATTAAACAAATCCACAGTTTATTATTGTCAAATTATGTTCATCCATCTATTTCATCTGTGTGATGTGCAAATGATCAATTTATTTTACCACTGCTTCTGTGTGTCCTGGGAAGATTATTTCTTGTCCCTCTTCCAGCCTGCTGAAGAGATGTTACTTTAACGTTTGCTTTGTGTAAATTAATCATGATGACATATCAGCAAGATTTTTGAGCAAACTCCCAAACTAGGATGACAGATATTTTATTTGGTGAATCCATTTTGTTATTGCTGTTGATAACAGAAGCAACGAGAGGGGAGGAATGAGCTGTATTTCTTGTCTTAGTTTTGTGTCTGTTTAATTGACTGTAGGGGTGCAGTATTTCTGTTCAGTCCTTGTTCATCAAAAAAAAGTATGTTACATACTCTAATAAATCAAAAGCTAATTTGGGATATGAAAAGATACTTTCTTTGCAGCAGATGAAACAATTAGTAGCACTTCAGTTTTAATGTAGTCTGTGTTTGAGCAGAGTTGCTAAGGGTGACATGTTTATTCCATAGCTTGGCAGTTTGCAAATTTTGTTACTTTCAAAGTAACAAAAGTTCTTAGGGATGTTTTGGTCATGTGCTGTATGCTTTGGTAGGTTGACAGAGTTTCAAGATACACCAACCAGTCAGCTAACCATAGATGAGTTTATGAAGATTGACTTGGAAGAAGAATGTGATCCTCCTTCGTTTACAGCTGGTCAAAAAAAATTGAAGATACAGCAGGTAAATTATGAATTGGATGCTCTCTGTAGTTCTTTCCTCTTTCCTCCCTCTGTGCATTCCCTTTTGAATTTACTTAATGCTAAATCCTAACTGACTAGCCCTTGGTAAGATTTAGTACATTTATTTTGAGGTTCTTGAGAGAGGGATGAGCATTAGTGCATATGGTACTCATTAACTAAAGGTATTTTTTGGTTTATTGGCAAAGGGATAGTTTCCCAGTTAAAAATGTCACGGGATCAGAAACCATGCACTGTTTTTAAGGTGATACCGTGGTTAGGAAAAGTGCCATTACAGAGAACTTTTTTTAAATAGATATGAAAACAATAACCCACTGACTTTAATGATACTGCTGGTGGTTTTGTGTGGTACAACACCTGCTTCCACAGGGATCAGTTCTCATGTGGCTTAATTTCTTTACAAGTCATGAACTAAAGCTGGCAGCAGAGAAGAAGATTTTACTGCTGCCATAGTCAATTCTTATATTATTGGTTTGTTAGGGTTTTTGCTTGTTCTAACTGTGCTATCATTTAAAGGTCTGTGGGGGTGTTAGTGATGTTCTCAAGAACCAGCCAGGTGCTGTAGGTCAGAACTTCACTCTGCCATCACCAGTGTGCTCTGTCAGTGTGGGCAATCCAGTCTCAGCACTGTCCTTGCACTTCTCACATCTGACACATCTGTGACATCAGTCACAGGGTCTGACTGCTGGAGAATGAGGCCTTTTATTTACAGCTTGCCAGAGTGGAGGCTCCTTTTGAAGTATAAAATGGGGGAGATAACATTCGAAATTGGTCAGTGTTTTGAGACCTGTCTGTCATGCCTATCTGACACTACAAAGTCATTTCAGTGGTGATTCAAAACCTGCTTATGCTTTTGAAATATCCTGCCATTCTCTGTCTCTATGTACAGCTCACAAACAGTTAAAATTGTGCATTTTTTTTAGTAATTTCATGTTTATTCTGTTTATTGTCATTTCAGCTTGAAAAGGCATTATCAAAAAAGCTGGAGGATTTTGAAGGTATAAGTTGTGTTTAGTGTAACATATCACTCATTTCTTCAATACTGCATCAATGATTGCTGAGTTTTATTTTTATTTCAACACCACAGGAGAAATATCGAGCTACCAAGATGAAATAGAGAGTGAATTAGAAAACAGTAGACCGAAAGCAAAAGGCATATTTGCAAATTTCACTAAAGATGGTAAGTCTATAAAGTCTTATGACTCCTTAAATAGTATTGAGCTCAGATCTGGCAGTCTGAAGTGTATGAACATTATGGTGATAAATGTGATTATATATATGCTTGCATAGTACAAGATCTCTTGCGTTGGAGTTCTCTCTGCCAAATAGGTGGTTCATAAATCAGACTTCAAAACAACCACATTGTTCATTGCAGGGGTAGTTCATTAATGATTTCAGTTGTTTTTCTTTCCTGGTGCAGTATAAGCTTGCCACTGGCACCTGAGAATGGTTTTTTTAATCACTGAAAGTGCAGTGGACCAGTATCTAGACCCTCCTGTCACCAAATACCCCAGTTGACTTCCCATATGGAAGGGTTTTGTGCAGGTTTAACTGGCTATTTTTAATTTGTAATTATACCAGGAAATAGCTGACTTCTCTCACAGAGCCCTTTTACCTAATATGATAAGATGATGCTTCTATTTTAAATGATGACTGTAGTCACAAAAATACATTTTAGTAGTCAAGGTAATGAATTTGAAGAGCATCTGGAAACTCCATGTATTCATACACTGAACTAAAATATTGTGTATTTCTTTTACAGATTTCCTTTAAAGATTTTTATTCTTTAAGTGAGCGCCTCTATTTATTTAGTTTCTGTAACAGATGGTATGCAATGATCTGTTGGGTTTTTTCCCCTTACAGATTCTATAGAAGATAATGCCTCTAGCATTCTTGGAGAGGAGGAGGCAGAAGATGAGGAACTAGAAGCAGCTGCTAATCACTTAAACAAGGACTTTTATGATGAACTTAATGAGAAGGATAGAGTTAAAAGAAATGAAGATGGGGAATGCAGAAATGGAAATGAAACTCTTGTAAGACCCCCTGCACTGGAATCCTTGCTTGGCCCACTGCCCACCGCTGCTAGTCTTGGCATAACAGAGTCCATCAAAGAGTGCATATCCACCAAGGACCAAGAGCCTGGTGAGTAGGAGTTCAGCTCAGAGCAGAAACTGGACACAGGCAGCCAGCTGTGGGTTTGTTGTGTCATTTCCCTGTATCTTGTTGGTTACTGTGGTAGCAATTCCATGAATCACTGAGATGTCGGAGTTCAGGAGCTGCGAGGCTGGATGGGACCAGTGGTCTTGGTTGTTGATGTGGTTGTTGACATCTGCTCTTCTGGAAGCTGCAGGAAAATCTGGGGTGCCTAATTATTTTCTGAAGCCTGAGAATGTGTATCTCTTGGTTAAGTTGATAGTTGATTTGCAGTCATATGATAGCTGATGGGCATATTTCAAGCCATGCGCTCTCAATTGGGAAATTGGAGGAAGCAGATTCCTGTAAATATGACTGGAAATTAAAACCCAAGTATGAGAATCTTAGATCAAGACAGACTTTGTCAGGAGACATTTTACTGGACTCAAACATGATGCAGTCTGTCTCTGATTGAGAATCTCTGCAAATGGCAAACATTTAAAATGTTTGCAAGAGGAAATAACTGCTGTTACGCTTTTTTCTTTGATATGAACTTCAGTGTGCGTTGTGCTGGTTTTGCTCCATTTTTCTTAAAATCCACAGATCTATTTGCATCATACAGCTCTGTATAGCACAGTGGGAGCAGGACTGATTAGCTAAAGAAGCCAGTTTTGCCAGAGCCAGTATTGCAAACAGTCAGTCATCCAGGCAGGTTTGTTTGCTTTTTCATACATGTGCTTGAACTTTATAGAGATGGCATTTTAAAAAAATTCCTTTTGCATCTTGATGACTCTGAAAACAACGTATCTAAGGGGCATTTTATTCTTTATCACAGTTAATTTTTCCATTATAAGACACACCCATCTGAAGCTGTTTTATCAGCTTACTTGGAGGTCTGTGCAGCAGAACATTTTGTTATCCAAACTGTTGTGATGCTGATTTCTGTTCAACACTAGATGAACTGAATGTATTCAGATTCTTATTATGTTAGTGTTCAGTCTCCAGAAACATAGCAGGATGATTGCACATTTTTATTTTGTACAAACAAATTCATATAGAAACAGTAGAGTGGTTTTGGTTTTGTTTTAATTACGATTAAGAAGAGGGATGGCTCGTGGCTTGTCTTTCTCCTGGAAATCAGCGGTTCGTGTCACAGAGAGGTCAGTCATGGCTAGAAGCTGTTGTTGTCTGGTTGGCCAGTGACCTGTAAAAAGGAGTTCCCAGTGATGGACATTTCTCAGCTGCATTTGGCATTGCTATTGACCATTTTAATGGGCAGGCTGAGGACTGAGTGTAAAGATGAAGCTAAGCTGGTGTAGCCAGGGAGGTTCCTCTGAGCTGGTCTTCAGGCAGGTGGGCAGGAGAGTGCAGGGCTGCTCATGCCATGGCTTGTCTGCCTTTGCTGTTTGTTTTCTTGCAAAAGTGGAGGATGTGCCAAATGAACTGAATTTCAAAACCAAGCAGGTTTCAGTATGTTCACTCTCTTCTCCTGCATCTGAGAAATCATTGCAGGTGCTTGAACAGGTACTTATTTTCTTAACATGTTATGAAGCACATATGCAAAGTTACTGTTTTGGTTTTATTTTGTTTATAGATTCTGCCCTAGTCTTTGTTGGATTTGGACGTTTTCTTTGGGTGGTGAGGAGGGTGTTTGAGGGGCTTTTGGGTGGATTTCTGTGTTGTTTTGTTTCATTTTGTTTTTGTGACTCTTGCTAATTTATTTTAACAATTTAGAAGTTTTGTGTTAAGTCAGATTCACTTTGGTTATGCCTGTACTGCAGGGTAGTCAATCTGGGTGCAGTTCCTAGCCTCCAGGCCCTTGCCACGTGGTGCCTGTGTGGTGTGGGTGCATCCCAGTGATGTGTGCATCATCCATCCCCCTGAGGACCTGGTTTCCTTTGGGAGGTCATCTGTGCTTAGAAGCAGTAATGGAACCTTGTGTTTTGGGTGAGTGGGAACCAGGTCTAGCAGACAGGTTGGGAAGTACACCTGGCTTGCAGTTGGCATGTTGCTATGCAGAATAAAGGAAACCTCTTGTTAAGATGCCTCACATTGGTTACCTTTGTGAACCTGATGAAAACCGGCGTAGATGATTCTGGCACCTCAGGCAGTGTTGTTGAGTTCTGCCTCATAGCTCTGGGAAATCTGGGAAGGTGGTATTTGACAGTGTCAGACCAACTATACAGTTGTAAAACTTAGATGTTTTCCAGGTTTATGGGCCCTCTTTCAGGCCTGAAAAAGAAATGACAGTTTTCAAAACTAAATACAGGATGAGAGAAGTTGCTCAGAGTTTAATTTGAGATAGCACAGTTACAGATTGTCTTGAAACAAAAGTAGTTGGTAAGTGTGGAGGGAGGAGGAAAAGCTCACAAAATTTCCTGCATTTATCCTGTGTATTTGAATTTGGTTTAGTGCAATTTATAGTGTGAATTTCAGCTTGCCATGGCTTTGCTGTGGTAGTTGATGTTCCAAGATCTAAGTCCACTGGAGGAGGGAGAGTGCTGTCATAACACTGAACCCTGAAGGTGATGTTTTGGTCCTTCTCCACAGCTGTGTAAGTTGTAAATCAGGAACCTTTCCTTCCCTTATCCCTCTCCAGCCCTGACTCATCTCTCACTGTGTGGGTCAAGCTGGGCTGGAGCCTTATGGAGAAGATTTTGTACCTCCTGCTGGGCTCCCCATGTTGTTGGTTGGGTGTCTCATGTCCAGCCAGTTCAGCAGTTGGCAGCAGCATGCCTGGTGCTGCATGGTGAGGATGCCCAGCAAACTCCTGTGGTGATGTGCTGCAGCCAGGGCAGGTGGCTCCTAAATAGGAGCTCAGGTGCAGTGTGTGCAATGTTTGGCCTCCTTTAAGTGCAGGGTATCTCTCCTCCTCTCTGTGATGATCTCTCGCTCTTCCTCAAAAGACCTCTGGTGCAGGTACTTTCTACAAAGTCTTTTCATTTGGCTTTGGCATGTGGTAATTCAGTTTATAATTGCCTACATCAGCTGCTTTGAGAATCTTCCACCTTTGTGCTGCAGTGGCAGCAACAGCAGCAGCAGGTTTCTCACAAACTGCTTATGCAGATAAGACTTAGGTGCAGAGCTGAAATATTAGGAAAAAGTAAGTGTATTTTTGCTCCAGTTACAATTGGTATTTGAGCAGTGTGAGCTTGTCTGTATGAATGTTTTATGAAAAGCACAGTATTTTAACAAATTTGCATTACAAAGACAGCATGTAAGGTACCGGGTTAATGAGTCTGAGGCAGTAAAGTGCTTAGAATAAACACTGCATTTGACTGTTTTTTCCTACAAAGTGTATTAATTTGCAGAGACTTTAAGCTGAAAACTGTTTGAGTCTTTGCAAACTATTTCTCTCTTATTGTTCATGATAAAAGTGCTTTATGGTGAGATCTCAGTTTCAGAGATGGAGATGGGGTACATCAGTCTGTCTATTTTCCTGGCCATGCAGTATCCAGCATCCTCTCCATACTCTACATCCTCTTTCTGATTCTCCGTTCCTCAAAAAAAAGTGCACCATTTCTTTTAGGAGGCTATCACAATCAAATATCATGGAGTTTGTTCTCAAGAAATAACATCCTTCGGTGTGAGATTCCTCTCTGCTATTTATTTTCTGTCTCTTTTATACCATTTCAAATATTTCATCATCTTTCTTGGCGTTTCTGTCATTTTGCTGCTGGCTGTTGCCTTGTCCTTCCCACACTGGGCTGTGCACTGCCAGTTCATCTCTTGCCACATGAAGAAAAAGTGGGGAAGGTCTGATAATAGCAGTGATAAAAGTAAAATACAGGGTGTAAATTACCAAATGACTTTATATAACTTCCCCTTCATAATCTAGGTAAGGTTTGAGACCTGATTTAGGTTTTGTTTTGGTCAAAATTCACATGCAGTCATTCAGGGCAGTAATTTCAAGTAATGTGTGTGGGGTGGGTGGTGACGTGCTCCTGCACGTCCCCGTGAAAGCAGGCGGCTTTAGCAGTGAGCAATCACCCTGCAAGTTCCATCTTGTGCCTGGTTAAACACCCAGCACTGGCTGCTAACTTCACAGAGAATACATGGGAAAGCTTCACAATTAGCAGTCTGCTCATTTATTGCTCCTTGTATTTATGCCTCCATTACTGCTGCAAGCATAATCTGACAGGGGTGAGGTTGGAAGATGTTGCCATTGATTTCTGTGGTGTTAAAGACCCCGTGCAGGCAGTGTTCATTGATCAGGGTCCTTGTCCCTGTGTACCAGCACTAGTCAGCTTCCTATTCAAGGAGAGTATGAAAAATGGCTAAAGGTGATCTGATATGATGTGGGGATAGGCTCATCCTCTTGGGTCTTCATCTTGTCTTCTGCATTTCATCCCCTGCAGCTGCCAGCTCCCACCTCATACTTCATCCTGGCCTTGGGGCTTCACCAGTCCTTCTATGAGCATTTTCAGCTCCCTCACCCAGCAAGGAAAAACATATGTGTGTTCTATCCTCCTTTTTTTTTTTTTTTGACAGCAGCAGATGACCAGTGCCAGCAGCACTGTGGGCAGGGGAGATTGCAGAAATGTGACATTTCTGGCAGGGTCTGAGCTGCCATGGAAGGATGCTTGAGGGTCTGCAGGCATGTGCCAAGGAGAGTTGTTGACCCCACCTGGGATCCCAGCATGGATTGCAGAATGGTGAGCAGCAGGCTCACTGCTGGTGCTGTTGTTGCTCCATCAATGTCTGGGTGTTGGATCCCTCTTTGTACTGCTTTCTTCTTCCAGCACCTTTTCTTCCTCAGATTTTGTCTGAACACATCAGTGCCAACTGTTTGGAAATACATAAGTGTATATGTTACATACAGAAAGATCTGTGTTTGTTCCACCCTGAGAACAGGTGTGTTAGGGGAGGCTTATCACCATGTTCCAGTATTTAAAGGGTGGCTACTGAGAGGATGGAGATTCATTTTTTGCAAGGAGTCAAATGGAAAAGACAAGGGATAATGGGTGAGATTTTGATTGGACAGAAGAGAAAATTTTTTCACATTGAGATCATCCTTTGGATTAATTTCCCCAGGGAAGTGATGGATACCCCAAAATAGGACACTGATAAGATTTGCCTGGACAGAGTGCTGGGACATCTTGTGTAGACTATGAAAGGTTGGACCCGGTGGTCCTTAATGTCTCTTCAGCCTGTTATTCTTTGATTCCATGATATAATCAGTAGAGAGAACATTAGGAAGCCCTACTACAAATAATTGCTGCATACATGAGGAATAAAGCTGCTGAGTTTAGTGCTACATATTGAAGGAATTGTGTTGCATATTGAAGGAACACTTGGTCATCAGTTCAAGTGTGTGTGTCCCCATCCTGATTGCTCTTCTGGCCTCTGGCTTCAGCACCCCCATTGCTTCAGTGGCTTTATGCCCCACCTGTGGGAATGAGCCCTGTGACTGACCTGCTTGGTGCCACCTTCCTTGTGCACAGCCTTCCAAGCACTTCGAGGGTTTGATCTTTGTCTCCGTTTGCTCACTGGAAAATATTTTCTGTGGCAGGACTAGCTCTTTCCCAGTTCTGAGATCTGAACAATAAAAACCTTGGTACAAGCTGATCTTTCTCCTCTGGCCTCTGTATGCCTGTGCTTGGCAGTCTTGACAGGCTGTATCCCTGATTGAGCCTTCATTACGCCGTTAATGAGATGTGAAGAGCTTGCTGCAGCCAGCACGGTGATACAAGACCACCAGCTGCTTTGAGTGCAGTTCTTTGATACCTGAAGTCTTGGGTGTGAATTACAGATGACAGGATTTTCTTACTTGGCTATGCGTGTCACTCTCACACAAGTACTGCGTGTGCACGTCTCACTCCAAAATCTATGTGCGTGTTTTTTCGTGCAGGATCTTTGCATTTCATTAAGGGATAGGAATGCCATAAATTCATTCCATATTCATGCCTTGAGTAACTAGAAAGGTTAAGGGATGAAAACTAATCATAGAGTTTGGCTGAAGGATTTTTAAACAAATTTAGAGAGGGGTTTTGGAGAGACCCCTGCACTTTGTTAGAGCCATCAAGGGGATAAATTTGAGTGAAAGCATAAGCTGAATCATGTGAATACATTTTTATAGCATTTGTGGCTGTTTTAGGAATTTTCCGAAGGATTGGGTTGTCAATACAGACACTCCCTATAGGAAAATCTGTGTAATTTTTGTCAGAAGTCTTGGTCAGAAAGAAGTGCACCAGAGTAATGGGTGCTGGGGTCAGGAAAAGATACTGGAAATTTGGGTTCAGGTTCCTGAGCCGAGTGAAGAAGACCCATCTATTAAACCTTATTTGGCTACCTTGCCTGTGAATGAAGGCCCTTAGCACCTGGCTGACCAGCCTGCCTGTCCTGTTACCCCTTCCTACCTCAACTGTTTTAGAGGAGAAGGTCTCTTTTTGTCCTTCTCTTCCCTTCTTCCCTTCTTCCCTTCTTCCCTTCTTTCCTTCTTTCTTTTCTTCCTTCTTTCCTTCTTTCTTTCCTTCCTTCTTTCCTTCTTTCTTTCCTTCTTGGTTTTTTGTTTTTTGTTTTGTTTTGTTTGTTTGATAAAACTGTGGTCTGGAACGGGGAATGTTAAAATCCTGAAAGATTTTCCAGGCTCAGATTTTTTTTTGCTTGCTGTGTTGTGACTGCAGTGTCTTTTCTGTCTTGAACTTCTCCAATAAAAGCATGGTGGAAAATGAGCTTTATTTTCACTTTGAGTAGCGTAAAAGCCTTACATTGCTCCTTGATGAGTCTAACCAGCCGCTTAAGGCCTCATCCTCCCTTGCTTGAGGAAAAAAAGGGCAAAAAGCTGCTTTTTCCTTTGGCTGCTTCAGCTGGCTGCTGGCCACGGGCTCATTGGAGGAGGTGGCAGCAGGGCTGTGTCTCTGGCTTGGAGAGGTTGGACGTGTGGAACAGGGGCTCTGTGGTGTCATTCCCTGTGAGATAGTTGACATGTGTGTGCTGTGGCATAGATCCTGCTTTTTAGTGGAGCAAGGAGAAGCAGCCAGCCCCAGCAGTTTTCTTTATCCATTGTTTTCCATTGTGTTGATGGGAAGTCCAGGTCTGCTGTCACCTGCTCTAGGCTTAGGATTAAGGAGCACAGAGCTGGGCAAGCAGGGAGGAGAAGCTCAGCTGGGGCTTTAGAAATGGACTTTCTTCTGTACCTAAATAACAGAATTGCATTAACAGTTGTTCCCCAAATACTAAGGGAAGGTTGTGTTTCGTGGTTGACTTAACATGTCTTAGCATTTGTAGGTGCCAGTCTAAGGTTTTCCTTCTGTTGGGGCTTCTTTTCAAGGTTCTCTCCTCTCTGCACTCCCAAGCATCTGAAAAGATGCTGGTTCTATGCATTGGAGATACTTTCAGGGGCATTTATAATTTCTCCTGTCTTTCTGGGGGTCAGTTCTCAAGGAATCTGCAGAAGTGTAATGCTCTAAAGAATTACTGCTCTTGAACCTTGGCTGAAATAGAATCATAGAGTTACAGGATGGTTTGGGTTGGAGGGGACCTTTAAAGGTCATCTAGTCCAACCCCCTGCAGTGAGCAGGGACATCTTTAACAAGATTAGGTTGCTCAGAGTCCCATCCAACCTGACCTTGGATGTTTCCAGGCGTGGGACATCTACCACCCTTTCCAGGGCAACCTAATCCAGTGTTTTACCACCCTCAGCCCCACAGACTGCAGACTGAAACAAGACTGGGGAGGTGATGTTTGGTGGTAATGACTCAGACACCTACAGGTACTCAGAAAACCTGGCTAAAAGAACTCCCTGCTGGTATTAGAATTATTTGATCCTTTTCTGCACCTGCCAGAACTGGAGCCCAGTAATGCTCACAGTTATTTGGGTGGGTGGGCCCTTTGCAGAAGAAGCAGACATTCCTGCCCTGCCCTTCCGCCAAAAAGGAAGAAAAGTCCTCAAAAAACTCAAGTGAAAATCTAAGTTCTTCTTTAGAGAACTGTGGAAAGTGAAATGTGCGGAGGCTACAGAAAGGACACTAAGTTTGCAGGGAAAGCTGACTGCTGAGGGGGATGTTATCCCAGCAATTCATCACGGTATCTGAAATGTCAGGAGTGGAGGCCTGGGTTCAGTTCAGGGAGTCCCCATAGTCCCAGTTGTTGTTGAGAATAAAGACTTATTAACCCAGGTCAAGGAGCCACAAAACGTGGCCTTGGAAGAGGGAAATACAGCACCGAGAGATTTGCAAGGCTTAGCTACTTTGGGTTTAACACCATGGGTAATAAATCTGTGTGCAGTGCTGTGGTGGATCCCAACCACTCGGGTTTGTCTGAAAAAGCTAAAATAATCCTCCATTTAGTGTTTTATTTTCTCGTGGTACAGGTTCAGCTGGTAAAGGTGGTACCTGGAAAATGAAAATCCACCGAAGTAAACCCTTTAAATGGAGTGCTGTTTCTGCAAGGTTTTAATGGTTTTGTGCAGCAGTTGTGTTGTTTTACTTTTGTTCGGTAGCTTTGAATTTAGTTTGAAAAACTAATTCCTATATCCTCTTAAGGATTAACTTCATCACACCCCTGAACCCTTCATCTGTTTTGTTTGTTGGTTTTAAATCTGTGGGACTGTCACAGCAGGCGAGATGCATGGGCTGGACTGTGACTTGTGTAGATGACCCTTGTAATTAGGGATTTCAGCTGTGGCACTGTGGGCTGGGGAAGAAAACAGCCCTGAGTTTAGCCTTGTATAATTGTAGTTTGACATTTTTAGTTTACTAAATGCTTTCATAACTGAAAGGGATTTATTATCCAATAGGAAGAATATTAATGTTGACATTGTTGGCAATTAAAAACAGTTCTGGAAACTGAATTTTACTTCTCCTGATTGCTTTTGAAATAATTTGTTTTTCAATGTTACTTTAGGATTGGTTCATTTATTAGGTCTTTTTTTGTGTGTGACAATGAGATAATTGCTATTTATTTTTTATCCTGCAAGCAATTATAATCAAAGCAGCCAAATATAGAGCCTGCTTTGACCTGGAATCAGAGTGACCTGTCAACATAAGGCTACTGTAGTCTTCAGCTTTTTAATTTAATTTTATTTCATAGGCACTCACCAGAATGCGTTCAGCAGGGCTGAAAAAATTATGGGTAGAGTTTTCGGTGTTCATTAATTACAGTGGTGCAGAACCAAAGAAGTGGGCAGATAAGAACAACTTTGGGTTGGTTATTAATAGCAAAAATAGTGATCTTTTATCTAGGGTTGGGTGGACTGTGTTGGGTCAATGTCCCAAGCGGTCAGAGGAGGAGATGCTGGCAGGCTGCCAAGGGAGGGGTAGCTGCAAATTAAGGGAAAATCGCAAACAATTGCCTCTAGGGAGTTTCTGCAGCCAAGTTTTGCTAAAAGGAAGCACAAGATACTTTATTTTTGAAGTTAGCAGTTTTAAGGTAAGGCTCAGCTCTCATATTGAAACACAGATATACACATAAGACTGTAGAAGTTGTATTCTGTTAAAAAAGACCTGGACATCTACAACTGTGTAGCAGGAATAAGGGAATGAATATGAAATATTCATTCAGTGAGTAAATAATGCTGTTAAGTAGTACCTGGAAAGAAATTTGGAGCAAGGAACAAGGCTCTTGAGACAGGTATAAGCACAGAAGCCAGAAATAAACAGCTGTGCAGAGGGCAGAAGGGTACCATTTTTCAGCAAATTCACTACTTACATGCCAAGTTTGATTTAGTTATGGTGGGGAAGGCACTGTGTGCTCACAGATGGGAGGAAGTAAGATAGTGCTCTGTGACCAAATCTATAACACTAGCATGGGATCAGGGCAAATGGCTGATTTGGGAAGTTATGCTTAATGGTTCTTATTAATTTCCAGCTAGAAGTGAAAAACGCAAATCCACAATGCCGTTGAAGTCATGTATTGAAATGCAGCAGCATCTTATCAATGTGAAATGATGTCACTGGTGGCAGTATTATATTCTGGCAGTGGCTTCCATTAAATAAAACATACTTCAGTGAGAAGTTGCTTTTCCATGAAGTCTCTCTTCTCACTTCAACCCAGAGTTTTTGCACTTGGTGGGAGCACTGCTTTTGTGTCTCATGGCTTGGTGGCTGCTGCAAGACTACCACAAAGCTCCTGTCCCAAGTTCTTTCCCTGTTTTATACTGCACTGTTTGGATTTGGCCTCCAGTTTAAGACAGAGCAGATCTGTTGGGATGCTGTTGGTTGAGGTTAAGAAGTGCCTTGCCTTACTGGCTCATCCCCCTCCTATCTGCTGGCATCAGTGCATGTGTAGTTGCCTCCCTCACCCAGGTCTGTCAAAAATGTCACAGGCTTGTGCAGGCTTTTTAAATAGCAGGGTTATTTTGATGGATGTGTGTTAGGGAATGACACCTTGGCAGGTGCAGTGGGAAGGTGGGGGGGAAGCAGAAGGAAGGGGAACAGGGCTGAGACAGGGGGGAAGGAACCAGCTCCCCCAGTTCAGATGGGGCTGGAGGAGCATTTCAGAGCATGTCTTTGCAGCAGCAAAGAACGTGTATTTTGGAGGCTGAGAGTGGCATTTGTGCTTGTGCTGAGGTTCCAGTGCTGGAAAAGTTTTACAATCCATCAGTAACTTGGAATTGGCAATTTCAAGTATGCTCTTGCCCAAGGTCACTTTACGTGCAGGGTCTTTTTAGAGAGCAAGGTTGATGCTCAGATGTTCAGCTCCTGAAATGCAACATTTAGAAATCTGGGAGCAATGAAGAAGTTTGATTTAACAAGGTGGGGAGGGAATTCAAAAAGGTACACCCAATTGTCTCCTGAAAAAGCCTCCTTTTAAATTTAAAGTTTATTGCTTTATCTTGAGTTTCAGAAAACGTGCATGAAACTTCCTTGCCTTTGAGAGCTTGATAGAAACTCTTGAAGTACTTTGACTGAAACAGAAAATTTAATAGTGAGGCATTTTGAACACCAAATGATGTTTGTGGGCAGGTAATTTAAACAGTTACTAATATGAAACAGTGTTGTACTTGAAAGGCTACAACTGGTGTACACACATAAATGGGGTGAAATATCACTGGGAGCAATAAAATCTAGGGATGCTTCATACTTCTTTCATTGCAAACAATTTTTATGGTATGCCCTGTGAAGCAATTGAAATGCAGAGAGCTGGCACATCAGTAGATTGATAATTCCTCTTGCTACTTACAGCTTATTCTCAGTACAGATGTCCCCAATTCTTTCTTTCTATCACATTAAAGTTTCTTGTCTGCTTCAATTTCATGCCTGCCTCAAACGTAACATTTTTCAAAATTGTCCCTCCAATTTATTTTTTTTTCCTCTTTAAAAGTTTATGTCAGATGAAACCTAACTGCTAGTTTCTATCCCAAGGTTTACACTTAAATTTTTAACAAGCTTGTTTTTAAGATTGGTCTTCCTTGAGAGAGCACTTGGCTGATCCATCAATAATTATGTAGTAATAAAGCAACTGTGTAAAAATGGCACCTTCGTGCTGAACAGATTGGTTTGCAGAGCCACTGACAAAGATGAATGTTTATTACAATTTACTACTTTTGGTGCTGCAGATGCAATAGAGCTATTTTCTTTTTGGCTTAAGTGTCACGAAAAGTAATTTCCAATTGTGGAATCTTCATGATAATAAGGATATATAACTAGGAGAGCCCAGACTGACTTTCAAATACCAGCATGAGGTTGCAATGCTGGTAATTTAGGAAAAGAAATAAACAGAACATTTTTCTTCATTTTGTTGCTGAAAAATTTTCCTAAAGCAATCACTTAGACAGAACACACAGGGAACCCTACAATATCATGTAGTTACTCTTCTGAATTAATTGCTATAATATTAATTGTTGATTCTTCAAAAATTGGCAAGTTTCCTCATTCTCTTTGATGCATCCAAAGATTTCTGATGTTGATTTTACTACAATGTGAATGAAAATGTAATGTCTAAAATTAACACAAAAGCCTGAAATGGTTGTTCTTATTTCCTTTTTTTTGGTTTAAGTGCCAGAACAATTAAAGCTGTGATTTAGGTGACTTGTATTATTCAACTCTGTCCTCTCCTTTTGGGCAAAATGCAGAATAACGTAGCCTGTAAGTTTTTATGGCCAGTAGATGCTTCATTTCAGTCAGCCAAGCTGGTTGATTGCAGTGTCACTGCGGTGATGAAAATGTCTCTTAGTAGCAGCTGAGAAACACCTTGAGAATTAAACTGTTGTGGATCCAGATGTTGGGATCTGTGCCTCTGCAGCCTCCAGCACAGCCTCTGGTGCTGCTTTGCTGGATTTCCCCCAGGTGATGCCGGGGTACAGATGTCTTGGCACAGCCACACTGGTGCCTGTCAGTGGTGTCAGAGCTATAAGGTGCTGTCATCGACCTGCAAAGCTCTTCTGGCCAAAGCCAGAATTCCTGGGTTCTTTCCCATTGCTGCCTGCCATGGTGGCTTGGCCTGATGTTGGGTCTGTTACTCCTGGTTTGGAGGGAGGGGTGCAGGTGGTCCTGCTCCCAAAAGGCCCTTGGGTGGCAGCGCTCCAGCTTCATCCCCTCGGTCCCTGGGGGTGATGGCAGAGCCGAGCCCCAGGTGCCTGGTTCAAGCTGTTCCACAGAGCACTTTGCTGCCACAGCCCTCAAGACTTTGTGGCAACTTGTAGCTACGTCAGCAAACGCTTTCAACCCAGGTCATTCATTTCAGTTGGCAGCTGCTGACAGAAATGTTCCTTTGCTTGGCTTTATTTTAGCATTTAATGATTTTTATGTTGGTTTTGATGGCGTGAAGGGAATTGCGTGGGAGTGTTTTGTCTGGACTTTAGTATTCTCTCCTTTATCTTGCTAGCAAGATTTAAAATCTTACTCCTTCAGGAAACAGGGCTTTTGTCTGTGCATCTTGCAAGCTCTTCCCTCACCGGTCCGTTCTGTCAGCTCCTTATCCTGGGCTTATTTCACTGCACAGTTCATGGTGCTGATGTTTGCTGTGGAAAGGGTTTGCCTAGTTAAAACTAGCATAAGGAACAATCCATCTATTCTTACCTAAAGAAGTAAAAGAAATAATATATAAATAAATGTCTATTCCATAGAAGAGGACAGTAGATCTGAATTTGAAATCATGATCTGGTGGGATTTTGTAATAAAATAGTAAAATATTATCTGGAACTTATTTTCAGAAGACAACTCTGGTTTTGTTAATTCAAAATAAACGTTCCTGATTTTAGAGAAATGAGTATTACCTGTAGTGCTGAATGTGTTTAAATGAACTAGTACAGGAAAAGTACATCCCTCTCTCCCAGTGGGCTGTGGTCATGTAGTCATGTTCCTGATAAGGGGTGCCATAATACTGTGTGTTATGGAGGTCCTGGATTGAGCTCCACAGAAAGCATCATTATTCAGTTAATTAAAGAAGAACGACTCTAATACTATGCCATATGCTGTACAATAAAATGGCTGCATGGCAGAAAGAGCCACGAATACTTCCAGTGTATGTGAGACTGAGACATGATTTGTTACTTTCTGCCTCTGCAACACCGTGTTAAGTAGAGGCCTAATAAATTTAAATTATCAATTACATTTGGATGTGGGACCTGTCTTTTCCAGTGAGCTCTTAGAAATGCTTACTGGGTTTTTGAGACTTAGTAAAATCTTTCCAAAGTCTTTGCTTTGCTGTGCATCTAATCAACATTTTTAAGCAGAGTCCTTTGTGTGCCTGTAACCTGGAGAGGATGGCCAGATTGAGGAGAAACTGTAATCAGCAATGCAGAACTTAGCTAAAATGACATATGAAGCATAGTCTTGTTAGTATATAAACTTTATATACAAGTCAGATGTTGAGATTAATCATAAGGACAGGTTGCACAAGCAGATGGCTGGCCTTTCCTGATAGCCATTAGCTTGAAAGGCTGGCTTTGAAACCGGCTCCGTGCTTTATAGGTGAATCATGCTGCTGGGCTTTGTTGGGAAAAGGTTATTTCTCCAGCTCCACCAAAACCTCCTGTGCACAAAAGTGCCTTTTTCCACTGTTCCTGGAGGATAAGACAAATTATTCTCCAGGAACTTCTCCACAACTTTCTTCTTTTGGAGAGCTGTGGTGTCAGAGGGCATTCCAGTGCTGTAATGGATGGATCTCAAGCATATGGAGTACACATGCTAATTGTGCTGTGCTTATGGATCAGTCTGTCCAAATGCCAAGGCCTCAGAGCTGCTGCAGGCAAAATGTTAAAATCCTTCTCCTCTGTCTACTGTGCATCTGAGAAAAGGTTCATTGCAGTCACTAAAACATAGGGGAGAGGAGGAGGAGGTGAGGGACGGAGCCCACGCTGTCCTCCCGAGCAGTTTCTGCAGCAGCGTGTGCTGCCATGTGCCCAGGTGACCGAGGGAGCTTGCTGTGCTCCAGTGGCACCTGGAGCCATGCAGGCAATGTCTGAACTTTGGATTGCAGACATCCTTATATGCTTCATGTATATAGTTGCCTGAATGGACACAAAACTGCCTTGGTCCCTGAGGCAGAGCTCCTACAAGAGCTCTGTTTGGTCCAGGGCAATATAGAGAAGTACTTTATCACCTACATGTTTCTCAGCCATTAGGCATGGTCAGAGACAAAAAGTTAGCACTTCATCTAACAAGAAATAGTGCAACTGTTGTAATTTTTATTTTAAAATATGGTCTATGCTGGCTGTAAGTCTATGCTACGTAATGACTGATGCTCTCACCACAGATCGGCGTTTCTGTAGCTGCCTTTTAAGAATTCAAACCAACTATCTCCTACTTCCATGTTTGTAAACCCCAGCTGGTGATCCTGATTACTGAACCAGTCAGGATCTTATGTGTCCTTTCTCTCTGCTCCATGTCTCTGATGGTCCTGGCAACATGAAACTCTGCCTGCTTCCTGCTCTGAGTCCAGCCCCCATCCACCTCAGAAAATTTCCTTTGGGCCAGGTTCCCACCTTGCTTTTGGTAGGCGAGCTTCTGCACTTGTGCATTGTTCTATTTAATAATAAGAAAAAATTTTTATCTTCTCTTTCCTCTCCCCATCTCTGTAATTCCCTGCTTGTTATTTCTCATTAGCAATGAAGGAAGAAGCTGGGTAACAAAACGAGAAATTTCTTACCTAATAATTTTCTTCCAGTTAACAGCTTCTCACCATTCAGCCCACCTGGACAGTGTGGTAAATGGCCAGGACACAAATTGATTTTTTTCCTCTAAATAAATACTTGGGCATATAATTTCATACTCTATGTTTTGATGTTGTCTTAATGCTAATAATTTTCTGCTGAAGCATTTCTGTAGTCTGGGTGGCTTCTGGTGGCTGGTGCTGAGCTTGTCACCAGATCTACCACAGACAAGCTCTGAACCTCAAAGGAGGGGGTAGAAATCAGCCCACTTTTGCTAAAAGATGCTAAGGGTGACTAGATGCAAGTTACAAGTTCAATTCATTTCACTTCCTTGCTCATCTGGGTATGTTATTTTGGTAGGCTGTTTTTGACCTGGAGCAGCTCTTTGGTGCAGTTTGTTTTGGAAGGGACATTAAAGATCATCTAGTTCAACCTCCCTGCCATGGGCTGGGATGCCACCCACTAGATCAGGTTGTGTATGTTGTATACTTATATGGCTATATACATTTAATTTTTTTTTCCTGGTGGAACAGAAATTGATTCACAATTATAAAAAAACCCAACTATAGTAGTCCAAGCAAAATTCTAGGATTTGCTTTTACGTTCTCTGTAGTGCAGTGCTCACCACTGTGTTTTATTTGCTGTTGGGGGTTATAGGAGGAGATTTACTTCTCAATAAAACATATGCTGGGGTGGCTGAGTGCTGGCCAGACGAGGATCCTGGGCTTGCAGGGATGGACAGCAGAGCATTTAGCACCCACAGCAAGACCTGGCGAGTTGCAGAAATGATGCTTCAGCACTTAAACATGAAGCCAGCTGTTCCCTCTGCGGCTGGCTCGGGTGTAAAGTGCTCTTGCTGTTTTACATAGTGGTCTGTCAGAATGGGGAGAGCGAGCTGGGGTGGGATCCGAGCCTTTTGCTGCTTTTGCTGTCGGCTCTCCAGGGTGTTGGGCTGCCCTCACCCTCTGCCAGAGATAACGGCAGCGCTCTGCCCGTGTGGGGTTTGGAGAGGGGAGCTGATTGAGATGCTGATCAGTTCTTCTCCTTGGTCTCTCCCTTTGTGTAAACTGTTACTCTTGGATCCTCCTGCACAGATTTTTGAAAATGCAGAAAATACAGGCCAGAAGGCACCAAAAAGAACGAAGGCTGTGGGGGAAGGGAAAGGAGAGAAAAGGTGCCAAGAACAGCATAAAAGGCAAAGGAGGAGAATGCAGCAGGGAATTGGGGGTTGGCTGGAAAAGCACAATAAGCAGGGGAAATCTGTCTTTATAGTTTTCATTTTAAAAAGTTTTAAGTCCAAAACTGTTCAGGCAGGAGCAGGTGGATGTATGAATGTAGGCTGAGGTGTGAGTGTGTGGCACTTTCGGCGCTAGCGCCATGGTCAGTCTTGGCTTTGCTGGGTGCAGAAATCACAGGCTGGAGAAGACTTGTCTCTGTGCATGGGAGCTCTTACAATTTCCAGGGTTTGGCACTGAAAAATGTCACTTGTGGTGGTTAGGTAGTATGTTTCTGGGTGAGCATTGGTCAGTTTGATTATTGGTTATTGGTTCCATCAGCAAAAGGTAACTCTTGATACTGTTCAGAGCAGCCATTCTCTGAGCACTCAGTCATGGCAGCAGGGTTGTGAGCTCAGAAAAGAAAGATAGACAGGTTGCAACAAGTAGGTTGCATAAACCATGCTCTTTTTCATTGTTTTCCAAAGGTGTTGGGGGAACATGAACGTTATTCCAGAAGAACATCTGCTGCTGGTTTGGAGGACAGTGTCAAGATGTTCTTCTATTCAAAAGACTAATTTTCAGCTGTATTTATTTTGGGAGGTTGAAAGGGTTTTTTTCTTAAGGACTTTTTATGTTGCTGTGTAGTTCAATGAATATGAGCTTACCTTTTCAAAGAAAATTCTTCAGAATCAGAAGGGTTTTGTTTATTCCTAGACTGGTTTTGTACTACGTGCTTTGAAAAAATATATATTGCAGGGAGGATTTGTGGAAAGAATGGCGAGATTAACTTTCTCTGAAGCATGAAGTTTAAGTTAACAAGTTTCCATGTCTGTTAGATGAATGGTATAACCTCTAACTGGATATAAAATATGAGGATGTGGTTTGGTTAGATCCTCCATGGACTATGAGGTGAAACAATAGTATTTGTTTCAGTAGGGATATGCTCTCAGGAAAGCAACAGGGTTGGTGGTTAGGTGCTTTTTTTTTTCAAAATTGAAATTAAATTTATAAAAAATATGTTCACTATCTAATAAAAGTTCTGTGAGAGTGACTGACTGCAGGCAAAGTGTTTCTCATAATTTATTCCCATCTATCATTAAGCACACAAATCTGAAATTCCATTCCTGTGACGGGGTAATGGTTCTAAGACCACTGTAGGAAGGTGGCTGATGGGGACAGGCTGCTGGGTGTCACTCAGCTGTGCATGACAAACAGAGCATCTGGACCTTGTGTCTCAGTGTGGGGAAATGGAGCCAGGCACTTCATAAAGATGGGTTTCTAGTTCTGTGCTGCATTAAGGCCCAATGTTGTAGGAAAACTTCTGCCTACAGCAGATGAGCCCGATGCAGTGCTGCAAACCAGCCTTTACTGTGCTTTGTTTTGTGAGAAAGTCCTATTTTCAGTAGACAGGAGTGAGGAAATAGCTGATGAGCTTGTACATCCCAGCTTTTGTACAGGCTGACCTCACACAGCTGCAATAGTAGAGTATGTGAAATTTCTTTTTTTTTATTAAACTGTGCCTTTTCCCTCTTTGCCCTTCATTTGCACCATTTAGGGCTTTGCCTCTACACTTCTTAGGTTCCCAGTGTGAGGAGCTGGCCAGTGGGCACTTTGCAGAGGCAGGGCTGTGTGCCCTGGCACTGCCGGGCAGCCCGGCGCCGGCCGGCAGCGCTTCCCACCATCCCTTGTGGCAGGAATGAATGGTTCTGGGAAGCGGGGCCTCGCTCTGTGTGGTGTGATGTGTTTGTTTTCTCTGAGGAGCTAGCAGGCTGGAAACTTGGCTTTGGCTGGAGAGGACCCCTTAACCTTGCCTTGGCAGAAGGAAATAATAAAGTGACAGACTTCATTTATCTTTGTGCTGTGTGCATGGCCTCGTGTGCTCCGTACACCACCAGACCGAAATCCTGGTGTCGATTTGGCACTGTGAAGGAGTAGGCTGTAATTTTCAAGGTGGCTTCAGGTACAATAAAGTAAAAAACATTTTCTCCTAAATATGGGCATACATGTCATGTGTTTTGCGACCTTATTTCGTCAACAAGTACAATTAATTTTGCTCTGCCTTACGTTTTGCATTTGTGGAATACTTCTTCTGTGACAGCAGATGATTACACTGCCGAAGGTGAGTTGGGGGAACTGGAGTCCTTGGCAGCTGCAGGGTGCATGCTGTGGGATGGGAGCATGGCAGGGCGGGCTGGGATTGCACAAAGAGGTGCCTTACCTGGAGCAGTGGGGTGGGCAACAGCTTAAAACAGCCGGGATTACCTCGCAGCCTGCTCCGGAGGGAGGCTCCTGCTCTGTGTTAGTGAAACTCAGTGTTCTCTGCTCATATGGCCCCACAGACTCTGCTCACGCCTTGATGTGTGCTGAGTTCGTTTGCACACCCGTCGATCCCTGTACTTCATCGTGTGCTGCTGCTGCTGCAGCATTTTCACATCCATTTCTCTTCCCTGCCTGGTCCCTACAGCACGATCACCACGGCACTCTGTCTGCCCGGCGCCGCTCCCCTCCTGGTTACCCACCCTTAATGATTGTTCCCTTCACGCCCCCCGGGAAATCAGTTATCTCCCCCTCCAGTTGTGTTCGTGTCCCCTCTGATCAGCTAATCAATTATATCCTGGTGTGGCTGTGCAGTGCCTTTTCTGATGCTAAGCCACCGCCTTCCCTTCGCACTCCTTGCAGCTCCCCAGAGTGGCCCCAGCATCACTCACCAATTTGAGATGTTAAAGCATTTCTGCCCATTGGGTCCTGCTGATGGTCTGCGGGAGCTTTCTGTGGCTCCCACTGGATTTAATCCCTCCCTGGAGAGCAGCAATCAATCCCAGTGTTTCTGCTGCCCCGGGCTCAGGTTGTTTGGTTTGTTGCGTAAGGATTTTTGTAGCTGAAAATGCATCTCCCAACTCTTTCCTGATTTGTCGTGCTCTAGCCTCAAAGTATTTCTTAAATACTGGAGGTGCTTAGTGTCTGGTGTCGTGCCAAATAGGTGGAAAGGTTCTTTGTTTAAACTCTTTGCTATGAAATGGTGTGATGAAGGATGTATTTGCTGCATAGGACCAGAGGACCAAGTGCCTTTCTATTATATCTGCTCTAGAGGATTTCCTGGGAAGTGTTCAGCCTCCATTTCTGTCTGTAAGGAAATCCTCTTATCTGGGCAGAGCAATAAATAGTGCTGCCTCCTGTAATAGAAACAGAAAAACATATTCTTCACGTGGCTGTTTTTAAAAATGTGGGGTTTAAAATACATTGGGTGGAATGATTCTTCTGTAATAAATCCCCATAATAGTGCACTATGTATACATTTAAGTGGCTGCACAGAGGTAGAGAGAGGGGCAGAGGGTGTGTTAAAAGATGATTTAGTGCGTATTTAGTAATGACAAGAACAGTAAATAATCCTACAGGTTTACAAACCTAATCCCCAGTGTCTGATTGTAGCCCTCACGTCTACTGGAATTGGTTGGAAAGATGTTAGAAGGCTGTAAGGGGAGGGCTTTGGGGGGAGTTTATTTTTAAATTTCTGGGGAGCTGGCTGGATGATTGATGGTTTTAGGTAGTATGAATGTAGCTGATTCAGTACCTTGAGGGAAGGCTCTTGAAGTGCCTGTCCTCCTCCAGTTGCTGCAGAGATGTTGGGTGAGGATGGAGTAGGCTGGTCCTTGCTCTAAGCTCTTCCTGGTGATCCTTTCATTTAACAACTGGGATTGGAGGGAAGGGGAGGAGTGGTGTTGTTTTTAATGCCCAACTTATTTTTTGCCTGTGCCCTGCAGTAAAGTGGTTGTTTTTCTTAACAGAAGAAATCCGTGATGTCTCAAAGCTGTGCCACGTGATGCTACTGCTTTTAAATAAGCTCTTAAGAGGCTGGACCAGATGTTGGCCACATCTGTGTTTTTATTTCGTCGAACATTTCATTTTGACCCTTTTATTAAAAGAGAAAATGATAATTTAGAAATGGCTTTGAAAAGTTTAGCAGCTGGGAAAGTCTTTCTGGTATATCAAAAAGCAATGGGTTTGCTTCCCATGCCCTGCAGTGAGCCATGCAGCATCAAGCAGACAGATATTTGTGGCTGGTAGGGTCTACTCCCGTTGGAAGCCATTGCCATGGAAATTTTCATGCTAAAATGGATGCGTTTTATTTTGAATTGGCATTCTGTGATGAAACATGTATTTTTTTTTTCTCAGTGAAAGCATTAAACCAGGGACTTGAAGGCACCTTCACTTCTGAAAAACCAATTTAATGAATGCCTATCGCTATGGCAGGAAAAAGGAAGATTTGCAGGCAGAGGGATATCCTGCAATTACTCCCTCTGCTGCTGTTATGGGGGTCTAAGAAATGCTTATTACATGTAACTTGCTTCTGGATTCTTCTCTGCAATTTAACAGTTGGAGAATGAGTTTTCTGTCCCTGTTGCTAATTGATCCAATGAGAAAAATTGGCACCTAATTCAGTAACAAGTTATATTTAAAATGACAAGTGAAATTGTTCATGGTGCCTGAAATGGCATCATTTTCAGTCTGGCATGTTAGGGCTGTATAAGAAAACAGGCACCTACTGTACTGTGACATATTAAATTTTAAACCTCTGATCCAAAAATGTAGCTGGGTGTGGGAGGAGCAAGGTGTATAATGATGAAAAACAGTGGCAGCTTGATTTCAGTGGGATACTTTTATTTTTTTTTAAATGCTTTGGCAGTTTTTACTACAATAAATATTAGGATCAGTTTTATGTAAAGTTGAACGGTGTGTATGTCCATCACCACTTCCAAGTTTTGGTTTTCTAACCTATGATTTTCAGAACTTACTAGTGATTTTCAAGGTTGGCTCCATATTTCTCTGTTGATAATTCCAAGCCTGTGTCAACAGTGGACAATTTAGTTTATTTGGTACAATGAATAGTGAAGTAAAATAAATCCTTTATTCATGCAGGTAAACCAAATTGAAAATTTGGGTTTTTTCTCCCAAAAAACCCTTGAGGAAACAAGGGGTAAATAACGCAATGGAGATGGATGCCATCCCCCCTTCTGTCCTACAACTTGATGGTTAAAGTGCTACCCAGAATATGGGAGACCCAGTTCAAATCCCATTTTTGTATGAACTCCTTCCAACATAGGAGCCAGGTAATCCTGGTCTGGACTCCCTTTGCACTCTACTGTTGAGCTGTTTTATTTTATGTGATGGAACATTTCTTGGACCCAGGTGGACCAGCTCCTGGGAAGGTGTCTCAAACAGTGGACTACAGTATTTACGCCTTTCCTTGATGAAAATTCAGCCATGTTGCCCACTGGAAGTTTCTGTCTCGGTTCCAGCAGGAGAGGTGTACAGTACTGTCTCAAAGAATACCCTGCACTCCCTTGGGTGATTCCTCTCCATGCTTTGAATGATTATGCTTTGCTAAAAAAATGTCAGTCAGTTGCATTAAAAAGGCAGCAAACCACCGGGATGTATTTTGTCACCTTGCTTTTCCTCCCCATCCTCAAGGCAGGGAGTGCTTGGCCATGTCCTGGGGGTGCATCCCTGCCTGGCTGGTGGCAGGGTGCCTGCACGAGGAGCTGCTGGCACTGGTGCAGAAAGTTCTGCTCTCCCTGCACTGTGCAGAGATCAGACCAGAAGAAAAGCATATGTACTGATCAATTATGTAGCTATTATAAAATCTTCTGCACTTCTAAAGTATTTTGGGGAAAAAGGGTTGTAAAGTAAATCTGGTGCCTGGGACTAATGTGTGATTCATTTATAAATGTAATGATAGTGAGAAATGTTCTTTAAAGCCTTTTTGGTCAAATTAGCACCAGATTATCTGAACTAGTAAACTTGGTATTACTTTTCTGAGACAATCTCAGAAGAAAAATCAAACCATAGTGTTACGGAGGGCTGGAGCACCTCTGCTATGAGGAAGGGCTGAGAAAACTGAAATTATTGAGCCTGGAGAAGAGAAGGCTTTGGGGTGACCCATCTCCAGCCTTTCAGTACCTTAAAGAGCTACAAAAGAGCTGGAGAGGAACGTTTTACAAGGGCATGGAGTGACTGGACAATGGGGAATGGCTTCAAACTGATAGAAGGTTTAGACTGGATATTAAAAAAGAAATTGTTTAATGGAGGATGGTGAGACACTGAAATATGTTGCCTGGAGAAACTGTGGATGCCCCATTCCTGGGAGTGTTCAAAGCTCCAGTTGGATGGGGCTTTGAGCAAGCTGGTCTGCTGGAAGGTGTCCCTGCCCATGGTTGGGAGTTGGAATGGGATGATCTTTAAGGTCTCTTTCAACTCAAACCATTCTGTGTTTTTATGGTGTTCCTCGTGATGGGATATTTTTGGGGGGTTAAAACCTATTTTGCTTGTGGCTTGGGGTGGAAAGTATAGAACTTTCTGTTGATTGTTTAAGGTGGGTTTTGAAAAGACATTTGTGAATGCTGAGTGGCTGATCTCAGGGAATGTCTGTTGAGTTGAGCAGCCATACCCTTTGCACCACCTCAGGAAGCTCAGACTTGTTTCCTAACCAGGTATTTCAGTTGGATTCCCAGCCCTGTGATTTCACATACTTCAGGCAACTGGTTTAAATCCCTGACTTTTGCCAAGCAGATCGTTGTTTATCTTCTGGGAATTCTCTTAATTCCAAGCTTTGCTTGACTTTACCATTTGGTTGCCATGACCTGCCACTGGATCCTAGAGCTGCTGCTGGCATCACCCTCTGCTGGTCCAGCACAGCGCAGGAGCACCAGGCCAGGGAATCAATCCATTCAAAGATCTTGGTTTGTGGGGAGGCACAGCCCCAGTGGGATGTGGGGAGTGGGAACTCTGAACATACCAAGCTGTTCTGCACCACTTTGGTTTCAATTTGTTATTGCTGATTGTCGAAACTTAATTTGTTTATATTTTTCTTTAAGTGAACTGGTGAGGTCATCTCTTGTTTGATCTTTATTAGATGTAATGGAGATGACCAAGAAGATTGCTTCATTCCCCAGCATAAGTCTTTGTTAAATAATTTGTTTTCTTCTCTACCTGGACTACATTAAGAGTATATTACTATAGTTCTTTAATGTGATGTGGAAAATCAGGTTCTGCAGCTGTACGCTGTGCCAGTCCCAAATTAAGCCTCAGTTCTGTGCTGTTATGCTTTTTAATGGACAGAATATTTGAAAATTTGTTTTCAGAAGTCTTAATAACTACCAAACTAGCAAAATTGTGGCAAAATTGTAATTACAGAAAGTCAAGAAGAAAGCCGTGGTGTAACTGTCAGCAGTGGTCTGTGCTGCTTCCCTGAAAACAGAAAATATTTTCTAAGTCATAATTTAGAGATAAGTTACCGACCTATATGCTCTGACAGGGAAATTTTTGTTATGATGAAAGAAAAGCGGTCATCTTTTTGAAATGGTTTCCCCAGCTTCCTGCTGAACATTTGTGGCTGTAAATTAAAATGGGTGAAAAAAAGGCGACTGGAAGTCTCTGGCAGATTTTTAGTACTGATGAAGATTGTGCTGGTTCCTGAATTTTAAATTAATCCAATGTGGTGAATTTGTGTGCATGAAGTTCTGTATTGAAAATACTCAGCAACACATTAAACCTCCCAGATGAAGGCAGAAGGATGCAAATCCCTGAAGGACAGTCCTGAAGTGTTACATTACTGCAGAATTTGAGTTGCAATAGGTTTTGGACAAACATGTGGGCTGATTAAAGTGTGTTCTTTTCTGTAGGTGAGAATACAGGAGATGGAGAATTAGATCTGAGTGGAATCGACGACAGTGAAATAGATCGGGTAAGGTGCCCTACTGTCCCAGGTGTCTCTTATCTGGTTGTCTGGATATCTGAGAACAACAAAATGGTTCTTACCTGGTTTATGCTCTCTCTGCAACTGCCTCTTGAGCAATTTCAGTGATCTGAAATCTAATGTTCATGCAAACCTGTGAATTTGGTGTTCCTTGCCCAAGTTACATATATATATATTTATGAGGCTGCTGCTGCTGCTTGCTTTTAACATGCTGGAATAATTATGTTTTAGAATGTCTTTTATTCCAAAGGAGAACTTTAAAAAGTTTGGTGGAGCTCTACATTCATTATTTAATTAAGATAGATTCAATATAGGAGGCTGCCATGGAAACCAAACTATAAAACCAGCATGTGCGGCTCCTATGTATTTCCAAAGATTTCTGTGATATTTTCTGGATTTATTTCTATTTGTGTGGCAGCAAAAAATACCATTTAACATATAGACTGAGTGGGACAGACAGATGGCTGTGGAAAAGGGCTTGTTGGAGGCCACACAGCTGGTCAGTGCTTGGACATGCCTCAGTCCAGCTCTCTGAGCCTGATGCCCTCTCCAGCTGCCACGCTGGTTTAAATGTCATTTGAACAGATAATGCCAGTGCTAAAAACTCGTTTTGGGGTACAAAATCACAGAGACTGATGAGGTTGCTCAGGAATTACTGATCTCCAAAGTAGCTATGAGGTGGGATTTGCTAGGCTTGGCTTTAGGGTCTCATGATCTTAGTGGACGTTGAATGGAGGGAACAGGAAGGCTGAGGTTTTTCACCATAGCCAGTCCATAATTTAAACAATCACAGGGGAAGAACACATTTTCTGCTCTTTCTAGGCTCTGTGATGAGGTCATAACTCTGCTTTTATGACTTCATATTCATTTCTGTGGCAATAGACTGCAATATTGTAAGCCCAAGATTATGATATCTCTGAAAGCCTAAGAGAGATGAATAACTGATTTAGGGAAAAGTGGATTTTACAGTTATGGTCCACTTTTAATAGAAGTAGATGAAAGAGTAAAAATATTGGTCTGATAAACCAGGACTTGCACAACCATTTGCTTGCCTGCTTAGCCCTTGGAGGAAGGACTCCTCCCTGCATTAGTTTCATTTGATTGGAATTATTTTTCTTATGAAATCCTAGATGTACATCTTTCTTTGGAGAAAATCTTGAATGCTCAGACCCAAAAGATGGAGAAACCCCGGATTGCTTTTCTTGCACTTAAACATAATTTTACAAGTCTCAGGTGCATTGCTGAAAATTCAGGTGTCTTGTTCATGATGGATGACCTAATTTGTCTTCTCCATTCTGCTGTTCTTCACTCCCAAACAGCATTGTCTGTAGAGAACTTTTGTTTCGTTGATAATTGTGCTAAATACTGGGTTAATTTTTACATTTAGGCCATCTACAATTAAGTAATTGCTACCTCTCTATTTATTGCTGTGATTAATCTGAATAGTCCTAGCTGTATTTTACAGCTCCATTCCCATTAAAGATGTTACCGAGACTAGGTGGAGTTAACTACAAAACGTCTACATGTGGTTACTGAACCCAGCTGCCTGAATTCTAGAGGGCTAAAGCTCCAGCAGTCTGAGCTGGTTTCCTTCACACAGATGTGGCCAGTGAGCTAATAATCTCAGTAACTCTGTGCAAAGCTTCACAGAAACCTACCCAGAAGACACATGTTTTTGTTTTGGTCGCACAGGGCAATGGTTCCCATCCTGTTTTGAATTACAGACCACCATCAACACACAAAATTACTTGCAGACAACCACGTTGTCATGATAACCTCTTGTATCATCTGAAAAAGATCATAAACCCAGGATCATTTTTGTTTAATTAACAGACCATGTATAATGAGTCCTGGATGGTTTTTGGTCACTTCATCATAGTTTGGAAACCAAGCACTGTTTTTTGGAAACAGGTTGTTGCTTGTGCCACCTTCAGATGTTACTGGAAGTGCTCTCTGATTGTCTTATATCACTCATGTTTTCTTTTAATTTATTTTTTAAAATGGGATATGGGTTGACCTTGCCAGTGGTTTTTCAGTTCAGTTTTGCTCTGTGGTTTTCAATTTGATTTCTGAAAGTAGATAAATTTGTTTTCTCTTTCAGTATATACTTAATGAAGCTGAAGCTCAGATAAAAGCAGAGCTGTGGATGAAAGAAAATGCAGATTATTTGAAGGAACAAAAAGGTAAGTATGTAGGACTGAAATTTGTCTTTTGGCTGGTGTTGCTGAAATATGCAGTCTTGTGTAATCTTCATGCTGGTTACCCTTTTGTCATCTTTCAGAAAAGGAAGCAAGAATAGCAAAAGAGAAAGAACTTGGAATTTATAAGGAACACAAGGTATTAAATTATGTGTTAATTGTATCTGTTTGAAAATGTCCTGGAAATTCATTATATCTACTGATCAGCTCTATGTAGATGTATGGGCATAATGGTACAGGTCACCACTAAAGGAGCAAAAGCTGCAGTACATCTAGCTGTTACTGAATTGCAAGGTTGTCTTTTTTTAGGTGGTGAGTAAAACACTTTCTTGCCCAAATTTTTTTTTAAATTGCTATTATGAGAAAATTCTGTGCATGTCAAAGTCAGACCTAGCTCTTTGCATTTATGATTGCTGTTCTAATTGCTTGCTTATTAAAATACAGGTTTTAATACATGTCTGTATTTTTTTCTAACGTGTGCATGGGGAATTTGTTTGTACTTGCCATAACTTCAGACGCTTTCTTTGCTCTTACAATAATGATTTCTTTATGAAGAACTGAACAGATCCTTGTTAGAGTCACTTGAAGGGGTATTTTGTTCTACCTTTCATAAAGAATGCAGCGGTTATGTTAACAAATGGCATGTCCTGTCTCCATGTTTAGCAGCTTAAAGCAGCCTAATTGGCCGTATATTCACAATTTACAGCATTAGTATTTTGTGTAATTGAGCAAGTGACAAGTCAAATCTTCCACATGCAACTAAAACCCATGTTAGTTTTTAGTGTGTATATCTTCTATCTTTTTTTCCGACTAATGCGAAAGGCAGAGTTTCCTGCTTCCCCTAGGTATTTCAACAATAAAAACAAAACCAGACAATGAAACACTGTTTTATACTTCAGAGTTTCTCATTCATCCTGCATTTATGCAGACGTGGCAGTCTACCAGCAATTTTCAAAATTGTATAACTCGTTGGCACAGCCAAGTAGCCCAAACACCCACTTTTTTGTTCGGACAACACAGGAGTTTTTCTCCAACCTTTTATTGTTTCTGACAGCTTGAGTAGAACTTGATTAATATGGTGCTTTCCAATTTCAAGGTAGCACTTGACCCATGTAGGTAAACAGAGGGGCTATTATCCATTAAAAAATAAATCTCCTGCAGAGCTTGGTGTTAAAACCATCCTTTGAATAGGAAAATGCCAAATGAGAAACAGAGATTCTGGGTTGGTTTTTTTTTTTTTTCGTACCTACCCAGGCATGGGACATGGCTGGAAATGTTCTCTGGTGTCATTCCTGCTTGCCTGGCTCTGCACAGCCCCAGCTGGGCTTGCAGCCTGTGCCTGGGAGAGGCAGCTGCAGGTGACACTGCTCCCATGTCTGCAGCCTCCTGCTCCCTGTCCCTCGGTGCTGCTGCCAGCCCGTGCTGGGGAAGCTGCTCCTGCTCCTGCTCCTGGCCTTTTCCAGTGGAGGAGGAGCTGGGCAGAGCCTTTCCCAGGCTTCGTTCAGATTTGTTACAAAACACGGTCACAGTTCCGTGTTGTTGTCAGTGCTTTGGGGAGTCGTGACCCAGCTTCACTCTGGCTTTAAAGGCAGTTTTAGCGGGGGACATTCTTTATTTCCATGCTGGGTGATGCTGTGAGGTCCCTATTCCTGTAACAGGAGTTGACTCCCCCTTTTTTTTTTCATATGTGAAAAATGGCCCATCCTTCTTCTCTCTCTCTCTATTAAGTAAAGAATTCTAATAAACTCTCTGGGCATTTGGCAGAAAAGCAAACATGCATCTCTTAGAGAAAAGAGACCCTTTGATCCCACTGAGTGGCATGAGATGGAGCACTGGCTTAGCCTGGGCACATCAGCTGCATGCCCCACCTCAGCAGCACCTGAGTCAGGACTGCTGCACTCCAGCTTGCCCCTCTGCTTCATGGAAACTTTGTTCATATCTACATCACTAATTTTATATTTTAATTAAGCCAAAGAAATCTGCAAAGAAGCGGGAGCCAATTCAAGCCAGCACAGCAGGAGAGGCAATTGAAAAGATGTTAGAACAGAAGAAAATCTCGAGTAAAATTAATTATAATGTGCTAAGAGACCTGAACAGCAAAGGAAGTAACACACCAAAGAAAGAGGATGACAGCACTGATGACAGCACCAACACCAAGAAGCTGTCAAGAAGAAAATCTATTGCCAGTAGGAATATAGCCAACCCTGTAAACAGTGTGGGAAAAAGGTACTGCAATTGTTCATTTATATCTCTGTCTGTGAGACTGTCTATGTATCTTTCTGAGCCAGACAATGTAGGGACTGAAACATTTGTTTGAGGCTAAAATAATGTCGAGGCTCTGTTTTTATTTATTTTGCCTGCGCTGTCATGGCGACACCTTATTTATAGTTCACGTTTCAGAGGACTGCTTTGGTGTGAGGTAATCATCCTGAAGCCAAAAAACCCACAAAATCAATGGAAATTCATAAATGTGAATCTATCAGTCAGGGACATGTTTTCTTCATAAAATCCTGACATTTGCTGTCCTTCCTTGAAGTTGTTTGTATGAGCTGATGTGACACTAAATGTTCGAAAGCTTTGCCTTTTTGCTTGATTTGAAAACTATAGTTCCCATCTGTTTTGACAGCTAGCTGCTTTGATTAGCTTTTATTTTAGTTTTATTCCAAACTTTTGTTGTTAATTGATGGCACAAATACAAAGCTTTACAGAAAATATGCTTGTTGGTTTTCTGGTCTGCATTTGAAAATGTTTTATAATGTGATGAAAGCTCCTGTTTTAATGAGAGAAATACTCAACTTGCTGGGCAGATTTGTAGTGTGCTGTAAAATGTATAAGGAGATTGATGTGTCCAATCTGCAATATTCAACTATTTTATCTGTCTGTGGTTTATGAAGTCACATTGGATCATCATTTGAATAATTTTGATGTATAGTAATTCCTTACTTAGGTGTTATTTATTTGTTGCCTATTTATTTACTGCCAGAATTATAGGCTAAATGCCACAACGAAATATTGGTATTTAATTTTGAAATATAAAATGATGTCTTTGCATGGCTGTTCGGATTTGGGCATGTGTTGAAACGGGGTGAGGGACCCGGGAGGGCAGGGGGGCAGCCACCTACAAGGTGTGAGAAAACATCTCTTTGTGAAAGAACAGGATACATGGGGTACCTGACAACATGATGCTGGGAAGGATAGTCAGTGCAAATCTCTCAGAAGCTGAGGAAAATAAGGATGGCAAAACCTAAGCCCTTCTTTTAATTTCATTTGACAATGAGGCCAGAGACACGGGCTTCAGTTTGGGCTGAGAAGACAAATGCCAAAGTCACTGGCCTCACTGCCACCAGATACAGGTTTTTACAGTATATCAGACATCTTTTCTTCTTGACTTCATCCTTGTTCAACTTCTCAGTATCAAAAGCTTTGCTTTCCAGCTGTTTACTCACTGGGGATTTTAGGCTCCCCTGTAAGTTGCACGTAAGTCTCCCACTAGTGAAGGACGGGGAAGACGCATTGAGGATTAACTTAAGAGCATTTGGCTTATGCTTTATTGGTATTAATGAGTCATATTTTTGGAATTTCCAGTAAAGCAGGACCAATTCAGTTGTCTGAAATGCAGTGCTGGGTGGGAAGTAGGGGCTGGGCAGGATCCTGGTTTCATTTCAGAGCTGAGCAGTGACATCCAAGCTCAGGCTCCTTTGCCACATCCCAGCCTTGTCACTTGTGAGGTTTGCAGAAATGTTGGGCCCTTGGAACGCCTGTTGAAGTAAACCTCTTAACAGGTGTTAAACTCTTTGGAAAATCATGCCATAAATATTTAATTTAACAGTGGTGCAACTTGAAAAGGTTTCTAAATAAATACAAATCAGTATTTTCCAAAAGCAGCTAATAAAACATATTTATTTTTCCTCTTGAGAGCCTAAAGTACATCCTTAAGATGCATAACAGAATTTCCTGATGATGATTAGCAGATCTCAGATACAATGAATTTTGCAGCAGAACACTTCAGAGGAGGTTGAGGATACATGCAGATAAGTGAGCTAAGAAGATTTTGCACTCCTGAAGTAGGCAGTGCTCTTTCTTAAATATTATCAAGGACTTGACAAACATTAGTTGGGCCTTTTTTTTCTTTATAATTAAAGATTTATGGCATATTTTTGATTTTTTAAAATGCCATGCCTTTTAAATGGCATGCATAAATTTCTGTGTTCTGCATTGTTCTTATATGCCTTGCATTCATTGCCTTTGTTCAGCATTGTTCCTCTGAGAGGTGAATGGCTAAATACTTTCCCAGGGATACAAAAATCATGATAATTTATATGCAATTAATAATAATAAAACTCCTGAACATTGCTCATTAGAAAATGAATGAAGCAGATAATCTGTCTTTTTCCAGGAGGTATTTGCAGAAATGGGATCGCATGGTTTAGGTTGAAAGGGACCTTAAAGATCATCTATTGTTTTGGTTTGTAGTGATTTACAGGCCTGCATATTTATCTTCATGTGTTTTAAATATTTATATATAAATATCTCACTGCAGTAGCACCATGAATAACCAGGCTTTGATCCAGTCCTTTAGTTCACTGGAGTTGTAGTCAGATTTTAAAGAGCTATTTCTTTAGTCCTGATCCCAATTAGAAGGTGCCAGTATAGGGAGTATCAAGTTACAGGATGGAAAACAAATACTCATTCTTGGTGATTAAAGCAGCGCTCCTATAATGGTATAAAAATGGAATTTTTAAAAAATATATATAGATAAATATCTTTCTTGCTTTCCTTTTGCAAGTCATTTTACTTACCACACCAGATTTGGACAGATGATGTAGCCAAGTTTGTCATATGTCTTAGAAACCATCCTCTTATACAGTCTGAAGCATTCTGGAAATAGGAAGTTGATATTAATTTCCATCTTTCTAATTGCTTCTTGCTCTAAAATGGTCTGTGCTGTTATTTCCACACAGAGGACTTTAGATTATCCCTAAAAAATGGGTACCCCAACCAGACAGGGTGCAATCTCTGGGTGGTTTTTCTTTTTTTAATATCACATAAAGTAGCAGTTACTGTGTTAATCAGTTAAAATACAGAGAAGCTTTTGTTTCCTGATGTGATAATGATAGGCAAATTTTGCAGTCTTGTAAAAAGTTGTTGATTTGGAAGAAATTTATAAAGAGCTGAAATGCTAGGCAGGTCCCAGGAGTATGCTTAAACTGGATAGCCTTTCAGTTGGTGGCCCTTTTATTAGAGCTTTGTTGATACTATAATCTCTTAATGCTTACTTGGATTTCAAAGACAATATAGTTTTATCTGCATCTTACTTTATCAAAAATCCTAATTTTGAATTCTCAGAAATTTTTGGTAATTTCTGCAATTTTGGGACAAAGGTAGTTCAAAGAATTCTTCCAAAGACCATGCAGGTTTCTCCTTGTTAGGTGGGTAGATATTCTGTACATCAATATTTTCAGAAGCAAACTGATATTTTGAACAGGTTTCTTTACTGTGAACCTTTCAAGCTTTAGAAAAAGCCTGGTTTACCTCAGACACATCTCCCAGAATTGTACTGGGGGTTTACTTAATTTATATGTCAAGATGGTAGAAGACTAGTAATGACAGTGTAAGTCATTTTAGGAAACTTTATGTTGTGTAAATGTATTTCATTCCATTTCTTATTGCATTTTTGTTCCAGTGAGTATCATGACTGGTGCTTCATATGCAAAAGCCTTTTCATTCCCAGTGTTCTGAAGATGTGGCACAGTGCATGTTACCATAATAGATGGTGCAACTCTCATTTCAATTACCAGTTGCACAGTTTATCTTCACTAATGTCTTCTGTTTATATGAAATATAAGAATAATGTGTTGAACTCCAAGAAAAGAACAATTGCTGCTTCAAGCTTCTTAAAATCTGAACTCTAGTTAGAGCTGTGCCGTGCGCTGGAGCACTTCAAGTTCATTAAAGAGGGTTTTTAGGACTGGGAGTATTTGGTTAGAAGTTTAATAATTTATTTTATATTTACTTGAGCTGACTTTTACAACATTACGTGTAAAGTGAAATGTGTTGTACCAAGAAAATGTGGAAGCAAGAAAGCTTTCAAGTCACTACTTTTGAAAAATTTTAAGCCTATTCCTTGCTATGTGCTTGAAATAGGTAATGATATCAGAAAAGACAGAATCTATTATCAGGGGAGTAAATGTGTCAGGTTAATCTCCTGAAGAATTTGCCTTGGAAGAAATGAAGCAGGACTGTGAAGCACAGCAGAATCCGTTGTAATGAAACAAGGTTGTTCTGAATGGAGCCATATGAATATATAATAGCAAACCAAATCATGCCTGCTATGAGTATGACAAAAACCCTTGGTAGTGATCTCAGATCTGATTAGATTAGAAAATTCACCTCCAAGTTCTCTGCATGGTCTCACTTGTATTTGCTGACAATCCATATTGTCTGTACAGCTTGGTGCATGGCTCCACCTGTGCTTTGGAATTTAGGTATTGGGAATTGTGCCCTTTCAGTACCAGGGACTTGTTCTGCTGCTCAAGTTCCTGCTCTAGGATGCACATTTTCAGTTAGCATCTGCTCCAGCTACATTTTTGTTAGCTTTTCAATGGGTGTCACAACTCCAGAAAAATTCTCTTTATTAGGGAGAATGTATGTGATGCTTTTCTGCAGCCTAGCATGCGACATCTTGTTTACCCTGATAAATTGCTTGGTGCTTTCTTGTCTCTAATTGGAATCATATTTCCCTGGAGAGTAAAATATGGGCAGAAGCCTAATTTTGATGCTTTGGAGGAGCCTGCAATGCCACACTGCCAAGAGAGCCTGGGGAAACAATGAGAGGCCCTCAGCTGCCTCCCCCAGCTTCCACCCTTGTTTGTAGTTGTCCCTTTCTGGTGTCCAGGATGGGGTCATTGCTCCCTAAGGCGGGGTGCTCCAAACTCAGCTGCAAGTCTGAACATTGCCCAGAGAAGCTGTGGATTCCCCATCCCTGGAAGTGTCCAAGGCCAGGTTGGATGGGGCTTTGAACAACCTGGTCTAGTGAAAGCTGTCCCTTGGGCTGGACTAGGTGACCTTTGAAAGTGCCTTCCAAGCCAAACTACTCTATGATTCTGTGATTCTATGCATGCTTATTCTACACTGGCCGTGGCTTGTCATTAGTTTTTAGAAAACCAAAGGAAATGGGTTTTTCAATGTACAGTATTTTTAGTTCTACATTATGAGGCTGGTATTTGTGGAGGGGAGGAGCATCAGCTCATGTTTCCCAAATGACTGAGGCCAACCCAAAACAGCATGAAACAAAACTCAGCTTGAATAATCTAAGGGATTCCTGAGTACCTTAAAACCTTTTTATTGGTTAAACCAGGTGATTATAAAAGTTAGAGCATTTTTGATTCACTGTGTCAAGAAGAGAGTTGTTGGTTCAGAACCTTCTTTGCTTAGAAAAATGACATTGCAGTAATAGTTTAAAAGTTTGGGAATGGGTATCTTAAAAGTTCCTTGTCTGCAAGTGTTGCAGTGGAGGCTGGTGGGTTGGTGGGTGTCTGCAACCAGTCCTTACAAATTGGCAATTGGTGCTAAAGCAGAGCTCCTGAAGAGGGACAGATCCCTATGTTTGGTGGATATGAAGCTTTTGAGAGTCTTTTCTGTGCTGGCTTTGGTGGTCATTCTCTCTACAAATGGGCCCTTTCAGATGAGATCTTAATATGCTTTAATTTTCTACCATATATTTTTGTTTTTCAGAATTGCCTTCAGCTCTTTGTCTAATTTACTTTTGATATCCTATTTTTCTCTCTCTGCTTTGAATTCTGTTACAGGGTTTGGAATTCATGTGTATTTACTCCAAGTGAGATATTAAATTTTATTTCTTTTCTTTTGCTGCTTTAGACCTCATTTTTATATGTGACTAAAGGGGTAACACTGATTTCCCACCTGGAATAAAATTCCTTACAGAAGATACTGGGAGTCCTTGCTGAGATGGTAGTTAGGAGTTTATTCTGTAGCTTAGTTGTTATTTGGTATTATTTAGTGTTTTATATGGAAGCAGTCTCATGTTGGCTGCAGGATTCAGGCTAGACTGGGTACATGTGGTGGGAGTGTGTAGAGTCAGCTTTTGGTTTGAATATTGTGTACATGGTGAATAAATTCTCTAACCACGTGGACATAACTGTTTTCTTATGTGATCTGTGCTTTGAGAGTTTCTTTGGAGTGTAATTTCATGTGTGTTTCTGCTTTGCTGTGGTATATAATCATTTAAATCAAAGGCTAATCAAAATGATTACTCATTTCGAACAGGAAAACGGTGACATTTGATAAGTACCTCCACTTTAAATAAATCCTACCAGTATTTTCCAATCTTGTAACTTTTAGAGGGACAAGCTTATACCAATTATGTTTAGTATTTTATTTACAAAAAAGCTAAGCCAAGGAAAAAAATGAATTCAAGGCTTCCAAGGTTCTGCCTTTTAAGTCATGCATCCCCTTGTTAAAGTTAGCTGTTCGGGGGAGAGCTTCCCGAATGACCTTGAAAGGAGCTGACACTGGAGTTTGCTTGTTCACAGTTGATTTGAGGAGTGGATCTGCTCAAGCCTGTAGTGTTGTAACCTGGCTAATGCTGCGGGTTACTGCTGTTCCTGTGAGCTAAGCAGCCTTTTGTGGTAGAGAGATAAAGCAGAGGCGAGAATGGGACAGAAATGGATCTGACCCCCAACATGTTTTAAAAAGAGAGTGTGTGGTTTTAACGTCTGAACACTAAAATGTGATGACCAGCAGTCTTTCCTTCTTCAGTAAGTGAAGACACAGGAGGAAGAAGGCATCATCTTCTGCATGTAACGCCACTCTGAGAGGATGCAGAATTAAGCAAATGCCACTGAGAGGGAGACAGGAGCCAGCTTGGGGTCCAGGCAATGGTGCAGCAGGTTGTTACTTTACCCTGAAATTCACTTCTCTTGGCAATGAGCTAGGACAGAAAGATGGGGAAAGAATATTTTTTTCTTAAAAAAAAAATACCCAAAACAAAACCAAAAATGCTTCAACAAAGTAACCCCCCCTGCCGACTGTCCTCAAACTTGTCCTTACAGAAGCTGTCAGGTGTTTGTCAGGAATTGATGTTTATTCTTATTACTCAGACTATTTTGAAGATCAATTCCCCTGATACAATAGCATTTTTATTTCACGTCTGTCAGGCTCAATACCTCTCAAAATACAGCTGCATTAAACTCTGAAACGTGTGGATAGTGTTTCACTGGCTGTGCTCTGCACCACTGGGAAGGGAGCTCCCACCCAGCCATTATTGCCTGTCATGGCTTATGTCCCCAGCCTGCTGCAGGAGCTGCTACTGACAGTCATTCCCTGCTCATTCCAGCATCTCTGAACTTTTTTGTCATGTTTCTTAGGGTGAGGTTAGCAAAAAACTCATTCCTTCATCCCTTAGCTCTTTCCTTCCTTCTGTAGGAGGTGAATCATTTCCCCTTTCATGCCTGTTCTGCCAGTGAGTCAAGAGAAACCAACTTAAAAGATTTTCTAGCCTGTTATATTAGTAAAATGAGTATTCTTGTTAAAAATCCCGGTTTGGGGTTCATTAGTTTCAGAATACTGGAATAAAATGCCAGAATTTCAATATGGCAATTAACCCACCTGTATTCTCACTCTGTAAAATACAGTTGGAGAAAAAATAGCTTAGTGATAGGGGAAATAATGTAAAGAAGCCTCCTTGATGTGACCTGTACCAATTTATTTAAGTTCAGTGATGCTGCAAATCATCCATCCCTAGTTGTACATCATTCATTAAGAGCTTTCAAATTTTATAGGGCAGACTTCTAATGCTGTCAGAATGTGGTTTAGTGTAAGGATAAGGGAGCATTGTCTGCTGGGACTGCAGAGGAGTGTTTCTGAGCTGTCATTTACAGGGAGTTATGAGAACCTTTGAGAAATATACATATATAAACCCTTCAAGATTGGGTGAGGACACATCTAGGCTTGTGTGAATGTTTCAGGAATAACAAGAATCTGCCAAATCCAGTGCTCTGTTCCATTTACCCCAAATTATTAGAATGCCTTGAATTTAAAACTAAAAAGGCATTGATCCAGCTCAACCTTGTGGCCCAGACCCAGGTCAACTCTCCTTATTTTTACAGCAGCCTTTTTGTTTGTTTCATATAAATTGGATATTTCTTTTCTGCCTCCCACTCAAGAAAGTCATCCCTGTGTTGGATTCTGGGGGATGGTGGCTGGGCAGCACAAAAATGTGGAAGGGTTTTTGGTGACTGTCTGAAATAATTTTTTCTTGCATTTTAAAACCAAAAAGGAGCAATTTCAGCCCAAAAGCTAATTTTGTGTGACAGTTGGATTGCGAGCGCCTTGTTTATCTGTATGTTCTCATTTTCAGGTTGGTTATAAGAAAAGACTCTGCCAGCTTTTTTCTTCCAAATTACGCTCAGTGGGTCTAATGGGAGACAATATAAATATGTATGTGCAGTCTCTTGAACTTTATAGCGTGTTAGCAAAAATAGTTATATGTGGTGCAGGGGTGAGGAAAGTGGGAAGAAACAAAAAATTGGAAGTGTTATGTGTCTTGTTATCAAACCCCGGAGGTGCATGTCCTGTGGCTGAGAGGGCTTCAGCACTGTGAAATGCTTGTTCTCAGTCTGCAGATTTTTCTGATTTATTTTTTCTTCCTTTTTTTTTTTCACAGGTGGAAAATGGTTGGTTTTTGAATTGATTTTTCTTTAACCCCTTTTCCAGCAGGGTCTGCTTGTTGATCTTTACAGTGTGTCTGCTCATTTTTCCAGTTTAAACCACGGGAAGTGTATGTCTGATGTGTTTCAGACGTGTCGATGAAGTTGAGTCTTCAGTGAGTATTTGTAAAAGGTTGAAGGGAAAGGAGCCAACCAAACAAAATGTTAACTTTCCCTCACTGCAATATGGCATACATTATTTTACCAAGACCAATACCCAAGCTAGGGGAGCAGTCACACGAAGCTTCTTGTTCCTTGCTGTGTGCAGGCATTTCCAGATGGGATGGCTGGCAGCCATTCCATGGTTACGAGTGCAGTTCTTTCACCATGGCAGGAAAGTTGCAGCAGTTCGTTACAAAACTTGAAGTGCTATTTGCTCACATAATATTTAACAGCATCCACAAAGTTAGTTTTAAATCAGACAGTGTGCTGTAACTTAGTCATTTATGTAAGTGCTGTTCCATTACCCAGTGATGCTGCTGGTGCACTCGCTGAGTTCAATTTTACCTTGCTGCAGTTGTTGCTAAATATAAGTTGAAACATTCTGAGATAGCTTCTACATGTGGTCTTGGAAGATATATGCAGCAAATTTAACTTTTTCTTCTGTTGTTGGATTTCCAATTTATTGTGAGTCAGAAATCTCTGCCCAGCATTTTCCCCTTCCTCCAGTGCTGCAAGAGCACAGATTGAACAGATCCATTGCTGTGCTTAGGATATTCAGAACCGAGGACACTTCCTGACCTGCTCCAGAGCAGCTCACCTCCTCTTCTCTCATACCAGCCCCTTCCTTGTGACCTACAAAGTATGATGGAGGGAAACCACCAACTTTTTATATATATTTTTTGCTCTCCCCCAAAGTTTTGCCTATGAACAGAACACTAGAGCTGCCAGAGAGGTCAGATGGGAAGACACAGAGTAGAATACAGCGTGTGTGGACCTCAGGACCTGCTGTCCATCTGCAGTGGAGAACCTCTGGCCCTGAGCACTCTTCCCAGGCATTGCTTGGCTCAACAGCTGTCAAAACTCAGGCAATTTAAAGGATACAGCGAGGCTGTAACAGCCCACAGCATGACATGGTGTGATAGATTTTAAATCTTACACTCAGAGTTGAGTCTAATCTTCCTGCTGAATTTGAGCACTGGAAGATGTTGGACATTGAGAGCACTCTCAGGCCACATGCAAAATAGAAGTATTAAGATATGTATTCATATGTATTCTGTCACGTCTTTGTCCTGAAATGGCTTTATATGTGGTATTTATGTGAAAGAAATACATGCTGTTACAGCATAGTGCTCTTTTTAGAAGCTATCAGCATATTTAATCTGAGTGGTTTGAGATATTTAATCTGAAGTATGAAGGACATGCATACAGATTTGGAAGTGGAATGAAGTGGCTGGCATATTTATTTTGTAAGGTTATCTTTGCCTGTCTAGAGGGGTAACATAGTAGTTTTAAGAGAAAAATGGCTTTGCACACTTCTGCATGGATTTTATCATGGAGCAATAAAGAAACAAAATAATTTGGAATCCTAACTAAAGCTATTGCTGAAGTTGAGTGAGATAATCATCAGATTAAAGCTGTAGTTGAATCAATCAGTCATCTGATGAATTAATAACGGAGATGAAAGTCAACAATGAATCAAATTATTAGATGAAGAGAAGCAAGACAGAAATCAGGGTAGTTTAAAACAATGCAGCAGGTTAGTACAAGGCAGTGTCACTTGCTGCCTTGTTCCTGGAGGCAGAGGTGGGACCAGTCTAGGGTTAATAAGTCAATGTAAGGGTTAATTCTGTGCCTGAAGGTGCTACTTAATTGGAGGTGGTTTAGAAACTTGTTCTTTTTCTTGCCAGATAAACTGTGTGCAAGCAATATCAGCTTAAAATTTGATATGCAAATACAGCACATCTTAGACATGTTTGCACTTTATTCATAACTATTGAAATATTACAGAGAAAAATGATGGGAACAGAGCAGCAGAACAGTGAACTCCTTTGTGTGGATTGTTTGTGGAACAAGGTGGTTGGGAGAGCAGCTTGGGTTGCTCATATCACTGGTGGTGCCTGCTGTGGACTTTGTCTGGGTGTTCTCATGTCAGGCTGTACCTTCTGAGCTTTCTTCTCCACCTCTGGACAGTGTCCAGGAGATTAGGATCATCAGTGGCTCTCAGTGATGTGGCAGTGCAAAAAAATTGCCGTTTGCCAACATGTTCATTTGTTGCCCCACCTCTAAAACCCTCCAAAGGCAGTGGTGAGTTAAGAGCTTGCTTTACCTACAGCCTGGTGATTTCTACCCCTGGGAAATCTGGAATAGAAAAAATTATTGGGCCTTGCTATCAGATTACATGTAACTTATTTTTCAAGTCTGAACATAAATACTCCAAAAGTACAAGAGAGAAGCTTGCTGAAAAAGCTTTAGTCTCATCATGGGAAAAGTCCAGAGTATGTATACTTTAAATTTCCATAAATCCCTGTAGGAATAGACATACTTTTTATCCATTCTTATTTTCATTTTCCTGTTATTTCTTGAAATATCCCTGTTCCTTTTCAAGAGCAAAGCACTGGGGTAATGAAAGAATTTGGTTTAACTGGATTTAATACATTGATCTTGTATGGCTCATATAGACTGTGTCATACATTTCATGAAAATAAACCTAATGCCAATTCAGCAAATCTAAAGGCATGAGATGACAATATTTGCTTCGGTTCTATTAAAAAAAAAAAAAAAAAGGAGGGTGGGGAAGCCATGAAGGGTAGAAAGACAAAGAAAAAGGGCTAATTAAGGGTTTAAAGCCACTGAGGTTTGGACAATTTTGGAACCAGCGAACTGAGTCGAATGTGAAGTGTGGTGTGTGTAAGCTATAAGGAATCATAAATTCTGTATAATGCAAAATAACTTCATAACAAATGACTGAGTAGCTTGAGAGATCTTGGATGGTAAGGAAAGGTTTCTGTAAAAATAAACCTCATCTCTCTGACCTTTGCTGACCCTGGCTGCCTCTCTCTTAATCTAACCTGAAGAGATTAGAAAAACTCCAAACATCAAAAGGAGCCCTAGACACTATTGTCTCCCAGAGCCCCATTGTGCTCAGGAGTGATTTCTCAGGAAGCAGCAGCCTGCTCCTGCTTGGAGCCTTCCCCTGCTGGCACCAACAATGCAGCCCTGGCTGTGGGTCAGGCTGGCCATCCTTGGAAAAACAACCCACCACTCTTGACATGATGGATGGGAAACCCGACTCCAGGATTCATTTGCCCAAACTTGTTTGGAAGATTTGCTGGGTTTACTGAGCCAACATTTTTCAGGTGCTTCCTGTGTTTTATCCAGGAGTGGATAAATAACTCCTGTGTTCAGCAGCAGAAAATAGGAATGTAATTGCATCACATTGAAAGTTTGCCTTTCAACATAGTAATCCCCAGAGTCTGGATTTTTAAAAAAAATTATATATATATATTCTTACACATGCAGATATATATATACAAACACACAAGCTTTACAGAAAATTTTCTTCAGATAGTTGTTGGAGGAAAATGCAGGTTTCATGCATTTATTTCTATTTCGTAGGGAGAACTGACAACATTTCTGAGATCTGATGATTACTAGGCTGTAGTTTTCTGTTAGCTTTGGGTCACAATTTAAAATAACTCCTTAAAGCTTAAGGAAGTCTTAAATTATGAAGCAGTAGGAAATCCTGAGATCCAAGGCACTGAGTGAGCTTGCAGTATAGTATATATTCATTATTTTGTTGCTACTTCAGTAGCTCACAGGTATTAAGCACAGCATTATATTAACTTTTTGGTGAAGTCCAGACACTAGAAAACTCAAGTTTATGGTTCAGCATTTGCTGATAGGATTTGCAACTGGGGGAAGTCCAGACTTCAGATGGCTTTTGCAGAATGCTTGTAAGAGGCCAACCACAGGAACAGATGCATTTTTGTCTAAATTACTTTTCCTCTCTTTTCAATTTCAGTATCTACTGATTTCATTTTAAAACCTATTTTAAAGCAAATGAAATAGCCAAGGGTTTTTCTAGCACAGTAATCAAGACCTTTAATACCCTACCTCTCTACAGACCACAGTTTCAAGAGCTGATGTTTGTGCTGCTGTTGCCTGTGCTGGGCAGGGTGTTAGCATATGCTGTGGGAGACACAGTGGAGCAGAGGTGACCCATTTCAGGCTCTACTTCCAAGTAATTTTAAAAGTTGATGAAGATTTTCAGGCTTTTATTGGAAGACTTATCTTTTCCTAAAGCACTCTGAACAGCAGAGCTCCTCTCGCCTGTGCACTCTGCTCCACATCGCTGCTCCAGAGATATCTGGCCAGCTTCCAGTTTAAATTCACTTAATAGGGTAAATTTGAAATGATTTAAACACTCTCCATTTACCACCATAACCAAAGGGTCGAGGCCAGGAGCTGCAGAAGCACTGATATTCAAGAGAATTTTTGAGGTGGAATTTAGATGTAGCCGCTTTAAAAATGTCATTAAGATGAGATAAGGAATGCTTTAGGTAAGTGATTCCAATCTCCCAGATCTTCTGTTAATGGATCACCTGAGGATTTTCTGTACTTACCTAGGCCTGGAGTTTGTCCCACTGACCTTGGTGGACTTTGGTTCGTGCTCTCACACCTGAGCAATGTGTATTTTGGAGCATTTTGGTGTGTATACAGGCACCACACAAAATGGTGAGGCTCTGTCCCTAACAAGGCAGCCCTTTGACTGAATGGATGTACTCGGGCATTGTGCATGCTTTTGGGATGAAATGGTGAAACCATCTACTTCAAAACATCTCAATTTTTGCCAATTTATGCTGCAGCTTTCTCAGATAACTAAGTTACTGTAGATGCTGTGTATTCTATTGATGCAAATATTTTCATTTCTTATTTTGTGAGACTTTTTAGGATGGGCATCCACCTTGTGTTTAATGATCTTTCTCCAGCTCTTACCAAGTATATCTCAATGTGATATATTATCCTTCTGTCTTACTTAGGCTCCTAAGCATGGTTTTGACTCAGTTCTCTCAAAATCTAGAAAAAGAACCTTTCATTTTGCATGAAGAGGAGAAAATAGCTGTGTTTTTATTTTTCTTAGAACTTCAAGGGCATAAAAAAAATTAAATAGGAAAATGGAGAAAAATAATTCAGAAACACTGAAAGGGGCTCACTGATTTAACTGTAGGGATAACATACATTCACGTATCTGCCATTTTGTTCTCCTGAGAATCAATACTGTGAAACTAATCTATGATGCTACAGCAGTCTATAATGACTACAACATATTATCTTCCAGAGTATTATTACTGGAATAAAAATTGTTGGGTTTAAATTTCGAAGATATCGGGATACTTGTCCTGGCATTCATTATTTCATAAAACGGACCCACAGTGTTCTCTGTGTGCAGACACAGTTCGATATTCCTTCAAAATTGTATTGAAGGATGATCATGCTGTTCCAGTGATCGTGTCCAGCACAGTTACTCTTGGATGTAAAAAAAGCCAAGAAACCCAAGCAAACTGTGACTGCTTCATTTCTGTTGCTCATCATTGCAAAGGTGTCATCTCTCAGTTGGCTGATGAAGGGAAGGCAAAGGAGTGTCTGTGTTGGCCTGATTTTTCCCAGTGAGAGCTGCAAATCTACCTTGAAAATTTTTTGTGTTGGCTTATGGTCTTTGTTTGTTAGATACTGTGAGTTTATAATTGGTTGAGGAAGGAGAAGCGTCTTTAGTGATGTATTCATTGCTGTACTGATAGACAAGTTATGAAGTTTGGGCTAATTATAATTTCCTGTGTCTCTGTAAATGGATTTGAAATTACTTGTTTGCTCTTATGCTATAGTGACTTCGGTCATTTATTATTTTTTTCTTTCAAGCAACTGAATCCCATATTGCCTCTAATCTGGGAAAATATTAGATTTCCTTCACCTAATCGTAGGGTCTTGGTTTTGCAATTACATTTGAAACAGTGATGAACAATTGTCAGTGAAAGCAAAAGGACACAATCAGTACTGAGGCTGAACTTGGAAGTCTCTGTTAAAAATATGTTTGCAAAACAACCAGTAAGCAAAAGAAGTAGCCAAAGCTAATTTTCTACTGGTGGTCATTTTTTCCCTTGGTCATTCCCTTCCTTTCCTGAAGCAAGATCCCCAGTTCTACAGCTGATGGCTGTGTGGCACGTGGTTGATTCCTTCCCCTTTGATGGGGGAACTCTTTTGAATCTCCTCTTCGTACTTTCAGTTTTCACAAAGGAATTTGTTTATTTGGTGACTTCTGCCTCTGTAGTTTTTTGGGGTCATCAGACATTTGGAAGGGTTGGAGTGGAGTGTAAGAGACATAGATGGAGTGTCAGCATATTGCATAGTTATCTTTTCAAAATTATCCTTCCTAAACAGTGGAAAGTGCACCTTGTTAGTGTGGGCAAAGACTTGGAAATAAAGAGTGCATTTCTTTTAGGTAGTAGCTGAGTTTTGGGGGTTGGACTAGATGGCTTTTAAAGGTCACTTCCAACCCAAATTGTTTTATGATTCAAGAAATTAATGGGACTTTATGAGCTTATAGTAGTGTGAGGTTTGGTTTTGTTGTTTTTGTTGGTTTTTTTCCCCCAACTGATTTACTGTCTAAATATCTTCTAGCATTTAGTAACTGTTGTTTTTTCAGGGTCAATCCAAAATCACCACATTGCTAGGGGAAGAATAACCTCAAAAATAACCTTTAACCCTGAAAAACATCTATTGTTAGAGTTGTCCAGTATTGGTAATGAATGCATAGGTGTAGTGCATTTTGTCAACTTCACTTGCAGAGAACCAAAGGGAGTTTGTCATAACACGAGTCCCTCATTGATGACACGGTTGTCTGTGATTGATTAAAAGTGGCAGATTTATTTCAGCTTCAACTCTTTCCATTAGCATTCCTATCGACCATCTGGCAGTGGAAAACCTCACTTGTGAGCTAGACTAGGATCTTGTTAAAAAAATTACAAGATTTCTTGGGGCCTTTTTTTTGCCAGTGTCCTGATGAGCCAGAAAGTTGTCACTTCTAGTGACAGTTCTCATTGCCTGAAAGGGTTGAGACTGATGCTGGGTCAGCCTGTGGCTTGTTTTTAATGGCTTTTAATTATTGCCTTGATTGCAGCAAACATTCAGTTAATGGTTATGCAAGTATCATTTTGTGGGCTTCGTAGCTCTTCAGTAGCCTTCAGTTGTTGGTTAGGATGAGAAGGATCAACTTGCTGTTTAAGTGGGAGGAACAGAGCAAACAACTTCTTTCAAAATGGTGTCTGCATAAAACTGGAACTTTCCCTGAATTGCTCAATTATGAGAACATCATATCATAGTCAAAATCATTTGACTGTACTTAAGATGCCCTAATCAAAATCATTTACAGATGACGTGCAGGGAGGGATGCTTAAGGGGCAAAAAGTGAATTCTAAATAGATTGTGATGTTGCAAAGTGTGGAGTTGCCTATATGTCTATTACATGGTAGATACATGCCCTGATACGAGAGAAATATGGAGCTGGCATGAACGGGTGATGACACCTCAGGGCATTCAGGGAGGCTTCTGCAACAGCACACTGAGTTACATCACAGCCTGAAATGCAGCAGCTGCTCTGGCCCCACTGCCCCCTGATGAGTAATAGAGTAACAGGGCAGTCTTTGGTAAACAGCTTTATGGGGCTGCTCTGCTGCTGTGTTTGGCACTTGGAATTGTAATGCTGGCTCTGGCTTCCCACCTGCAGCATCCCCTGCTCCCCAGAAATACAGTCATTCAAAATAAAGGCATGAAATCTTGTGGTTAGGATCGCTTCCTTCTAAGTTTTATAGGGGGCATTCCAAAGATTAATGTTACCTGTGTTTTGCAGAGAGGTGAGTTATGAGAAAAAATATGTGGGTTTCCTTGTATCTGCAGGGTTTGCTTAAAACAATTCTTTGACATTGTTGTTAACCATACTTTTTTCAGGGAGGGAGGTTTGGCAGAAATGTTTCCATTTCTCAGTGTGATAGATTTCTGTCCAGGCTCTCCAGAGCTTGACCTTGGGGGCTGTAAATATTTTAAATGGTTCCATGGGTATTTCAAGGTTGTGGCTTGCTGAGGCATAATGCACAGGGGACTGCTCCCTAAATGGGCTCTTCATTGCACTTAGACTCACACAAACATTGCAGCAAGTGAAGGTGTTAAAAAATATGCGTGAAGGTCAAAGGGACAGATCTTATTAGGAGCTTGCTGGCAATAGTTTTCTTGAAGAGTAATCTAACAATTTATTCTCAATTTTGTATTCTATTTTGGAAATTGTGTTGATGCAGCATTAAGATTACAAAGATGGTAGTTACTTGTGCAATATTTAGCATTAGAAAGAGATGGATCCCTTCTGGTTCTATTTTGCATCATTAGAAATGTTTATGCTGGGACAGTATGCAATTTCTGAAAATTAAATGTTTTTGGAGTTAGCAGGGATTATCTGAAACCCATACATAATGTATAGTGTAATTCTTTTGAAGGTCTCCTGTGTTATCCTTTTTTTAGTCTGAAGTAAGGTAATATTGGAGTAAAAATGGGGAGGAAATTTATTCAGCCACTTGAAGGCATTTGGTGGAGCATTAAGATTTGTTTGGTTTTAAGTGTTTCTCAAAAAGTGCTCCTCTTGTCCGCTATTTTAATTGTGCCATCACATCTGTGGAAGATCATTATCATATTCTTTTATGCGGGCACGTGTCAAAGCATTACTCGCTTCCAACCATCTGTAGACTATTTGATACAAAATCAAAAATTGAGCTAATAGCCAAGGCACCATCCTTGTATCAGAAAGTTTGTTAAATTTTGTCACCTACAGGGCTTTTTGTCCTACTTACTACATTTTCTTTCCAAAACAATGCCTTTTGGCAGCTCCTGTTGTATTCATACCGTTGTTTTGGATAATGGGCCAGACTTTCACACACCACCATCTCAGTGCACTCTTCTGGATCCTTTGCCAGTTGTCTGCTTGAACACCATCTGTTCCTGGCAAGGAGTTACCTTCAAATACCTAACAAAACAGGTCATGGGAAAAACCAGAGTCTTCCAGGAGCTAATGGTGATAACACACCCAGATTCTCTGTTAGCATTTTCCTCGTAGCACTTTAGGAAACTTGCTCTGTTTAGGCAGATTCTCTTACCCCAAGATCTTTTCTTTTGAGGAGCAGTTCCACAACTGCCAAAGTGAACAGCAAGGAGGGTGCTAACTTGCCAGAAGATGTTTTGTGGAAAGCTTGAACAATGCATGAAATTCAGTCCTACCCCATAATGACTTGGAGAACTGCACTAATGAAATCTGCAGGAGACAATAAAGTGAGTCATACAGCAAAGTCGACTGAAAATGGCTGTGCAAAGTAGTGCTGCTAAAGAAAAAAATATAACTGAGAGTAGGAAATAAAAAAGAGCATCTTGGAAAACATCCAGGCTAATGCATCCAAAGAAATACAATCTGAAATGCAGACGAACATAGGAGCAGAAGCTGTAAAAGCCATAAGGCTGAAAAAGATAAAGAGATAGTGGACTGCAAATTAGATATGAGGCTCTACAAAAAGACCAATTTGGGCCACTCATTGGAGGAACTGCATGTGACAGATTAGGGAGGCATTAGGCCTGTCTTGGAGAACCATTTGCCTCTGCAGATGAGAGAATGGGAGTCATTAGTGTGGTTTCAGCTGGACAGAACATAGTGTTGTTGATCTGGAGGAAATGCTGAAGCCCCATCCAGAGTGTGCTGTGAGGAGCCCAGGAACAGGGAAATGTGCAAGTTTTTGGGTTGTAGATGATGGAAATGGCAGCATATGGCATGATAGAGCTGGGATACAGCTGAGGAAAAGGCTGATTTCAGTGGGACGGCAGGAGTCTCGATGGTAAGGTGCTGTGTTGGAAGAAAGGCAGTGTAGTCAAAATACAGGTTTAAGGCCAAATATTGAAGTGAATTAAGATCTTTGTCTCCTTTTGGAGCTGTATCTGGTTAGACCACGTCCAGATTTCTTCCTTAGTGCACTCATGAACTGGAAGAAAGAGATAAATGGTGATGGTGAAGCATTTACTCACTTCCAAGGATCCTTTGTAGCTGGAGGTGAACCGTAACTGTGTGCAATCAGAGGGTGCTGCATCTCCCAGTCACTAATGGGTGAGAGGGGAGGATGAGGATGCCAGGCTGGCCAGTTTCATCTCCCTTCATTGAAGTCAGCACCCGAAAAGTTTATTTTTTCTGGCTACTCACACAAGTAGAAGCGCAAAAGAGTTTGAAAACATCTTAAAAGGAGTTTGTAAATCACCAGGGCCGGTTTCTTTCTCCTGCATGAGTGGAGCTGTCACATGCTCTTTGGAATGGGGGCGGCTGAAAGCTCCTGCAACCCAGATCCGTGCTGGTGTGAAGTGGAGCTGTCTTGACCTCTCTCCACCATTGCTGCTGTTGACCCTGTTAAAGTGGGTTTAGTCCTAAAGAAACAAATCATCAGCTAATTATTTCCCCACTCTGCTACCGTTCTCACAAATGTTTTACCATTTCAAGTAGTCGCTTTAAGTTTTTTGTTTGTTTGTTTGTTTGTTTGGGTTTTTTTAGTGTAGCAAACTAAAATCTGATCGTGGGTGCAGGTCAGTTGTTCATGTCGAAAGGGTTGTATGAAAACAGGTTATGTGGTAACTTTGAAAGTGGTCCAGCTTGCTGCTTAGTAGGCTTGCATTTTGCAGAGCCTGGTTATTCAAATTGGTTTTTCTAATATTGGCATTAATTCCCTTACAGCAGTGGCATGAAGTTGCTTATTTCACAGTCCTCTCAAACGTGGGAGCCTGGCTGTGAGCAGAGCAGGCGTTATCAGCTCGGCGCGCCAGCATCGTGTGTTCAGTAAATGCTGGGAGTCAGCCCGGAGAGTTTACAGACACTGCTCGCGTTTCCTTTGCTCTGTATTTCACTGAACTCTTTAAATCAGGAGTTTTAAACCCATGCTAAATTTAGAGAGAAGAAAGAATCTGCGAATGCACCAGCCCTGCCTCCTCCCACAGCAAATGGATCTCCTGGCCAGCGAGAGCCGGGGACGGGGTTTGGGAGGGCTCTGCAGACAAACCCCAGCAGCAGCTCTGTGGTGTGAGCCCAAAGGTAGTTCATGGCTTTGTCAGAGAGGTGGAAGGGAGGAAAAGAGCCACCAAAACTGCACTTTTCATTGCTCTGGGCTGGTTTTTTCCTTTCAAATGGTTTTATTTTAGTGTATCTGACACCAGTCAGGGAGAGAGGAAGCTCTTTAACCTTAATGCAAATAAAACAGTAGTGTTTTAGAAAAAAAATCTGCTTGCTTGAAAAAAAATCTCTAATGGTTGTGACAGACCAGAGAATTTAACAATAAAATTACTCGTTAGTTGGGGTTTTTTTCTTAATATGTTTAGCTGTACAATCCATTTGAAGCCTGATTTTTGCTTAGGAGGAATAAAAAAATTACCTGTAGCAATAAATTCATCTGTCTGTCATGCTGTTTATCTGTCTAGCTATCTGTCCCCTAAAGACTTGAAAACGTTGGTTTTTATTTCTATACCCTTGCTGAGAATCAATTGTGACATTTTCTGTTTAGGCTGCTAAAGGTTTTGGCAGCTAGAACATGGATTTTGTCTTTTGATGGTGAATTCAATTCAACATTTATTGCAGAGACCTCAAGTGTTTAAACGTGTGGTGATAGACAACTAAACCTCCCACTGTGCTAAACTCCACCAGGTCTCTTCAGCAGTTTTGCTATTCAAAAAGAATTGGGATTTGTTTCATCTGTTTTTAATAAATATGAGGCTTGCATGCTGTTCATGTCAGAACTAAAGCCAAGTTTGAGTTGCAGTTTGACATGTAGAGTCTTCACTTTTTAGCTCTTGCTGCTAAAGATACCTACTCAGGGTGTTGTTATCCTTTAAAAAATGTGAGGGGCTTTCACATCATCTTATCTGAACCGTGATGTTGAAATGTGCGAGGGAAAGGAAAGCAAAAGCCAGGCTGCAAAAATGCTGGTTGTGTAAGAGGGCACACACCTGGACTTGCTTGCTGGCCAAAGTGGATACCAGCATTTGGGACCAGTTGGGTTTGGTTGGGTCTGAGATGCTGTTGCTGATGCTGGGGTGAGTCTGATGGACTCCTCTACTGAAAACTGGGAAATGGGAGGAGGGCAGAGCTGGGTTTGGTGGGTCAGGCATCAGCACCAGCCTGGCCTCTCCTGCATCATCCTGGGGGATTTGTTCAGTTGGTGTCTACAGGAGAGCGATTGGTGATCCCAAGCTCCCAAGCCTGTGCCCTGAGCTTCCTGGGAGCTGGAACACCCCATAGATTTTGTGTCTGAGCTAAAGTGCATTAAACACTGACAGCTGTTACTGGGGGATGGCAGGCAAGGGGAGCTGTTCCAGGGTGGTTTTGCCAAACACACCCCTTGTGCTGCCAGGAGGGCTGGTGGGCCAGGAGCCCAGGGCATGGCTGCAGGGACAGCAGTGGCCTCCCCAGACTGCTTTTGTTGAGAGATGAGAGAAATCTGCTCCTGGGCTCCCTGCGTGGTGCTGCCATTTGGTGCAAACACCACATCACTCATATGCCATCTCTGAAGTGTATTTTTTATATTTATCCTGTGAGATGGATGGGGAATTTGAAGGTGACTGCTTGCATGGGCACCAGAGTTCAGTGGGAAGACGTAGAGGCGGTAAATGAATTCAATATTGGATTGATCAACTTCTGCCAGTGTTGGCAATTGGTTTTAGCACCTTTGTGTGAAGTGTGTTTATGGTAGAAACGTGTATTTTGTTTAAGAGGTTTAGGCTGCTTTCTTGTTCTTGTATTAAAATTTTCAAATAAATTATTAATACTCAGAAGCCCAGAGGTAACAAGAATCTTAGAGCTGTAATTTCCCCATTGAGGCCAGGCAAAACATAACACTTCTGAACTTATATATTCTTGCTCTAAGAATGACTGTGAAAATTCACACCAAAGGATCATAAATTGCTACCAGATTAATTTCTAATGTAAGTCTATTGTGCATGTGTTAAATCTGATTCCATTTCTTTAAAGCAGTTTACTCTGTAAAACTTTTTCTATAAAAACATGCACAGTAAAAAGTGTTTATGTTGCAATATAGCACTTAAATTGCATTTAAAACAAACCCACACAACAAAAAGCCCTCTTTTATAAAACTGTTTATATGCTGTAACATTTTACTAACCAATGGAGCAAAGTAACCCAGAAATCTGTGATGTCATGCTGAAAGCCCAAGTGTTAGCTTGCCAAGTATTGATGTTCTCACGATACTTTGTAGACACAAAAAACTAAGGCAAAGTGGAGCGATGCTGTAGTGCTGATAAAGGAAATACAGTGTATGGGGATTAAACAGCTGAAAGGCGGGCGTGTGTTACAAGTGAGTCTGTGCAGACTGTTGTCTCCCTGGGGCCAAGCACTTCTTAGGCATTTGCTGCATATTTTGACCAAGTACAGAATGTAGGAGATCTAAACTTTACGCATTGAAGTTTGTTAAAAAAACAGGGGAGGGTGTCACTGTTTTTATTTTTTTTAATCAAGTTTTTTCTGAAACTGATGCTCCAGAAATGCCTTTAGATAGCAAAATGAGTGTGGTGATGGAAAAAAAAAAAGCAACAAAAACATAAGCAGCTTGCTCATTAGGCTCAGTTAAAGCTAAGTTGATCATTGGTACAAATTTGCATTATTTCCCAGCGTGGTGTTTGGTAACAACTTTTCCTCGTTGTGCTTTTGTTTCAGTTGACATTTGCTTGAATGGCCAAGCAAGTTGGCAAATTCTGTGCTGCTGGTCTTTGAAGTTGTGACTTCAGCCCCAACAGCCTGGTCTTTGTGTGTGGCAGGGAGCCCCTTCCCTTTGGAGAGGGTGCGTGCAGCACAAAGCCTGGAAAGGGGCTGTGCATACCCAGCCTCACAATGCTGCTCAGCACTTCAAGTAGCTCAGGTCTTGCAGGAATGTTGGTTTCTTTGCTGTGAATTTTTATTGCAAGGAGTTGAAGTTCAAAATAAAAAAAAAAAAAAGAAAAGAGGCAGAAGTTTAACCTGAAAGTATATATTTTTTTATTGCTCTTCAAACATAGGTTAGTATTTAGAGGGATTTGAACTACAGTGGGAATTTGCTGTCTTCTCTGTTCAATACAATTATTTCACGACGGGGTTGAAGAGCAGGCTCTGCTAAGTACAAAGGAAAAAGGAAGGATTTACTTGAGATAGATAGCATTTGTTTAAGATTTTACACATTGTCACTAGAGTTGTACTAAAATCTGTTATATGTCCAAAATTGTCTGAAAAACTAGACACAGTGACAAAATATGAATGATTGGATGGGAAGGAGGAATTCTGTATAAATAAGACAATGTATAAATATTTATTTATTGTATTATTTGCACATTTCGTGGTCAGTTGAACTTCTTTTACTGTTCACAGCCCATATCTTAGTAATTGTGGTAGCAGTGTAGCTTACACAGCATTTATGTGACTCCCTCTCAGATGGAACAGTACAATGCTGAAGGACAACCCCAGCCCCTCAGTATTTCTGTGTACACAGAGCTGAGGATGTGCATGAGCAGTTTTTGAATGGAGCCTTGTAGCTGCAGTAATTTTTTTATTAATGCATCTTCCATAGCTATAGTGAAGTGGAGAAGAGGATGTTCAGCAAGAGGAATTGCTTGCCTGGCTTTTACATTGGCCCTTCTCAGAAGCTGGCTTTTTGTTGGCTGAAGAGCTACGCACCAGGGGCCACAAATTCTTGGAAGGGTTGAGTAAAAAACTGAGGTGGAGTAAGGATTTGTAAACAGATCTTGTCACTTGGGTTTTGCCGTGTTTTCCTTTGATGAGGAGCGGCTGATTCCCAGTTACAGAAGTTTTGACCTTCTCAATGTTGGAGATTGTGGTCAGCCTTCCACCTGTCCAGGTGAGGGCTCAGTGCAGAGGAGGTGTTGGGAGCCTTGGCTGTAAGCCAATGTCAGGAAAACATCTTCCCAGCTGAACTCAGCTTCTCCATGCTCAGATCTGCTGCCTGACCTGCTTGTTCAAGTGCCCTTCAACTGATTGTGAAAACTCCAGCAATTTCAAAGGTAATAGTTAGCAGAGGTCTCCTTAGGCTGACCTGGCTTGTTTTGACTGAGCCAGATTAGGGACTGGTGGCCCAGAGCTGCCCCCTGCTCACCAGCCACATGCAGCTGACTGTGGGCAGTACAGTCTTCACCTGGACAGGTTTTCCAATTGATCCAGTTAAACCATCATGAGTGGCTGTGAGAGGCATCTCCCCTGCAGATAGAGTGAGGTTTCTATTGGATAATTCTACCTGTTAGCACTAGTATTAAGCTGTATTAAAGCAAAACACAATCAAGTAAGTCAGTTTTACACATAGCATCCTCTGCAAAGCTCACCTAACCTCACAAAAGATGTACAACCTTACACACACTGGAGAAGATGGTGCTGTCTGCTCCTCACATCAGCAGCACTGTTCTCATCTCTCAAAAGCAGTTGCACAAATTGTACACAGATTTTAAAACAGCAGTTAGTATTGTTTTCCTTCATAACATTTCCATTTGGAATTTTCTTTCTGTAAAAAAATGTGGCTGCATTTTTATACTCATCCCTTTGTCTGAACCAAATGCATCGTGAAGGAGATGGGACTTCTGGATCGTGAAGGGCTTCTGTGACCCAGTTCAGCAATTCATTGGTACATAACAGAGTGTATGAGCAAGCACCCACAGTGTGTAGCAATGCATATTTTAAGCTTGTGTCATATTCAATGGTAAATAGCCATTTTCCCAGTGATTTGTATTGGTTTTGCACTTCATTATCCATGCATACTTATACCCAAGTAGAGATTGCCAGGCAAGCAGTTTCTGAGGTTGGAATAAAGTACAGTTTACTTTCTGGTCCTTTTTTATGCCAGTAAAGGTTGGATCTAAAATTGTGAGAGAGCTGTGTGAACTTGCAGGAATTTTGTATTGGCGGTATATTCTTCCTGTAGACTGTCCTGTTGGGTTTTTGGGATGGAATGGGGGATCAACCTCATAATAACTTTGAAAAAAGCTGTACAGGTTAATGTGTATGTATTCACAGTGTACGCTGATATCTGACCAATTCATGCACTGGGTTCAGGCTGTTCTTGCCTGATGGTGAAATGGTGCAGTTTCATCTCTCTCTGTCAGGTTCCTTTTGCACAGCATCTCCAGGTGAGCTGAGAACAAGTATCACATAGCGTTCTTGTAAGGAGCAGGGAGGCCAGATATGGGCACTCAGGACATCTCAGCACTGCTGCCAGCAAAGCCTGGCTTAGCCTGTGTGGCAGAGCAGGGAGAAAGACCTGACAGACCAGTCCTGCTCCTTCATTAGGGAGCCCAGTTTACACAGCACAGAAACACTCAGGTGGTTACATGGCAATCACATGCTGGCCTGACCTCAGCCATCAACAGAGCATCGCTGTGGTTATTAGCTAAGTATTTCCATAATGTGTGCTTCTTCAAGCTGTAATTAAAGCCAAGCCTGCCCCTAGCTAATTACAAGCTTGCTTAGAAGTATAGTTTATATAAAGCTTTTAAAACTTTGTATGGGGAAGATACACATCCACAGGCATAATAAGAATGACGCCTTATTTTCAAAATGAAATTTATAGGCTTTGGTGTCTGTTTCTCTCTCCCTTTAGTTTTCTACAGGCTGTTTTTCGCATCCTTGTTCAAAGTTTTTGCCAGAAATACTGCCCAAGTTTCACCGGCATCAAGCCAGTGATTTTTTAGTTTTCTTCAGAGTGTTTTTGTTCTCACTGCTGAGAGAGTAAACCAGATGTTAAAATGCCTTTGAGCTTTGTGTGTGTGGAGAAGACTAATAAATAATACTTAGATCTCTCATAAAAAGAAGATAAGGAATTTTGAAAGTGGTGAAACTTTTTGTTGAACACATCCTACAAGGTCTCTGTAGAGATCTGTGGAGAGTTGCTGTGTGTTGCTTAGGTGGTGCTGCACCTGTACATCTTCAGCTCAGTCTCTCAGCAATAAAGCAGTGCTGGCAGTGTAACCCCCTGTGACCCCGAAGCAGCAATACAGGCAGGGTTTGGTGACAAGGCAGGTTGTGACTTTGACATGGTTGTAGGGTGGGCTGGCATGGCCATGGGTCAAAACATTTCCTGGTGGTCGTTGTAGCACCATGTCAGCCAAGGCCACCCTCTGGGGTGACTTTGTGGCAAAGACACAGCCAGATGGTACTGGCATGGTCACCACTGCCCTTCCAAAGCATTCTCTTTGGATTTTCTTAATCACTTGCTATCTTCCATTCCCCATTCCCAGGTGCTTCCCTTAGATCATAGTGCAGCCTGGCAGGGAGGAATGCACCACCACATTCTATCGTGAGTGAATGGTATCTCAAAAGGAAAGGGAACACAGTGGAGCCTGCAGCACTTGTGCATTTGTCTTTGACACCTTTGGAAACAAGGGGATGTTCACATAGCCTCCATCACCATGGCTGTTTGGGAAGAGAAAAGAGGGGTGCCTAACCCAATGTATGGCCAAGGAGAGTGTGAGATAGCTCCTGCAGCTGAAGAATTCCCGCTCCTCTCTCCTGTCTAGCCATTTTTGAATTTGGTATTCAGTTTGATTATTCAGGTCAGATCAGATTTAGGTCAGTTGTGATGGATTTTTTCCAAATCCCGTTCCCTAGATTCCTACGGTAAACGCTTACCAGATGACACGATGTGAAGCTGGAACAGACTCGAGCTGTGTGATGGCCGAATAAAATCTCAGTGGGAACCACTTCCACGTTCCTGAGATCTGTTTCTCATGTAATAAATTCTGTATCCAAAATTGTATCAAATACTTTTCTGACAAGAGTGAGGTTTTTTTCCTAACGGACAAATCCCAACAGAGCTATTTATAAGAAGCCTCTCTCTTGTGTTTGCACTCACATGCCTGTTACTCAGACCTACACTGAAGAACAAATATAACTAAAATTTTTTCTGTGTCCTTGCCTGTGCTTTTGGACTGACCCTGTTTGGTCTTATCTGACATCTCCACTACATTTTTCTGCTGGTGTTCTGTTGGTAAGGGTTGCCATAGCAAGCCACCATTAAAAGGCTTCTCCCCAAAGGAAGAATCTGGATTTATTTGGTGACGCTTTTTCTCTGCCGACCGTTTCATTGCTTTGTTCTGCGTGATCCTCTCCTGGCTGGGAGGGATGGGTAGAAGTGATCTGAGTGAGTGCCTGGCTTATACTGTATGCTAACACCTACAAAACCTGTGTAACAGGGAGTAGGTGTGATGCTGAGCACCTGAGCAGTGCATGGGGGAGGAGGCCAGCCTGTTTCAAACACAAATCCAGACATGGGAAAAGCTACTTGAGTTGGTTTTTTTAAATATTAAATTTAGAGCTGTGTTCTTTCACTGTTAGTTCCTAAAATGAAACTAGACATTGCCCAGAAGTTCTTACTTAACCAACCTACAGGTTCTTCTGCCACAGCCTCTTTATTCATTTCCTGACACAGTAAAGGGAATCCTTGACACCAGCCTTCCCTGAGCTGTGTCCTGACTCACTTGTTGCTGCATGTAAATCTCTCCTACATCAAGTCAGGCAGATGAGACCTGTGCTTTCAGTTTTGAAAGGTTCTGGTGTGTACAGGTCAGAGGGGGGGTGGATTCTTCCACTTGTGTCTTCTTGGTGGCTGCAAAACCCATGTTAAATCATCATTCTACCATTCGGCTGCCTGATTAGATATTCTGTGCATACCTCAAAATATGTGATGTTTTACAGTGAGATTTGCTATTTAAATAAGAGGTTTGCCATAATTGGCTGCTACAAATTACAAGCAAGAAGGAATGATTTATTGCTTATAATTAGAAATGAGTTACGAAGGGGAATGTTGATAATCATAAAATAAAGCTTGAAATACATTGATTTCCAGATGGCTGCCAGTGAAATTGCTCTTTAATGTATAATAGGCCAGACACAAGGAAAAAAAAATCAGTCATCCATCTTTATTCTTTGATGGATTACTTGTTTGAATTTATAGTTCCCTAAATTCTGAAACATTAGTTTTGCCTGCATAATTGTATGAGAGAAACTGAATTTGTTCGATGCTATAAGCTTCTAGAGGTGTGGAAGAAGTGAGTTACTCTTTTGTCTGGCATGATTTTTGTCCTTGTAATGTCAACAGGGAAGATCCAGCGATCGATCTGGGATCACCTTTGGGTATAACAACCTCAGTGAATTGTTCCCAGAGACTGCAGGTTACTAAGGTGTTTTCTTTTTATCTTTTGTCTCATTTGAAGCTTTCATGAGGTTAAGATTGATCAAAACACTTGTCCAAAAGCAAATATCTGTAATCCTCCTTGCTTGAGTCTAGAAAAATATATTTGCACCAGAAACAGACGGCAGTGCTACTGCTGGGAATTTTTCAATAGCATAATCCTTCTGTTGAGATGATAATGCGTTCATTTAACTTTTAAAATTTCACTTCTTGTTACTATAGTTTCAAGCGCCGTTTAAAATTTATTTTTATTTGCCTTATCTGCTAATAATGGCTCTTTCTGCTGTTGCAGTTGCATTCTGCACTGTTACCATTTGAAAGACGGCGCTACACGATATTGAGACATATGGATTGTCACCACACGAGTGGTCTCACGCCCATGTTTTAAAAGTGACACTGCCATTAGACTTGCTTAACTGAGACCATTATGATTACTCATTTACCTTCATTAAAATGCTTCATAGCTTCCTTATTTTAAGTAGCTTTTCTCAGCAAGGTGCAGATTTGCCTTGCTGCCATCATTTCATCTGGAAAAATTTCCACGGTGAAAGGAATAACATATTTTCAACTAATACTTTACTGACCTGTGGAGAGATGAGCTCATCAGTATCTTTATTGACAAACACAGGAAGAAGGTGTGTCAACCAGAAATATTAGATCAGTCAGCCTGTCTTGTCCTGAAGTAATTGTAATTTCCCATGGTCTACAGCAATTTCCTTTAGAAGCAGATATGTGCAGATACTGTTTGGGATCTGCTACAGAAGCATAATTTCATTTGGTCCCAATGAGTTGGCCTTAGATGTCATTCTTTTCATTTTTGCTGTTGAAAATATGTTGGTTTAGTCAGTGGGAAGAACAGCAAGTTGCTATTTTCCAGCATCTAATTGAGGAAAAAGTGCTGCAGCTATGCAGAAAAATACTGCCCAATCTGAGCTGGGTTATTGAAGACAGATGTCATAGCCCCTGCCCCTCTGAAAAGCCTAAAATAGGTGTTTAACTCACGACACACTAGCAAAGTTCCTGCTTTTCAAAAGCCTGTTGGTGAGTGATGAAGGTGCTTAGTTCCTCAGTGGTAAATCTGTTCCTTAGTGAATGGTAGAGATTCTTACTTTTTTCCAGTTTCTTCTTGCGAGCTTTGGTCCCTCAGTGCTCAGTTCAGGCGTTTGCTGGGAGAGGCTGCCCTCATTAGCACTGAAGATGCTCTCAGGGCCGTGTTGTCTGGTGCTGCACTGATGAAAGCCAAGCTCCTCTGATCCAGCATGAAAGAGGACTGAGTGGGAATCAGAAGTGGGAACAATTCCTCATTTCGTTTTAGTTTTTGTTGTCAAATTCAGTTTGCTTTTTTCCTGCTTGACATGGCTCTTTCCATAGGATTGCTTGCTCGGAAAAAGGACGAAAGCACTGACTGTTGGTGGAGTTGGAGTTCATGCAGGGATGTTGGAGCAGAGTTAGCAGGAACTGGCTTAGCTGTCTGTTAGTATCCAGGAGGGTTCAGACCCTGCTTGCTGCTCTGTCAGTCGCATCTATACAGCTGGCAGCACGGAGCCATCTCCAAAGGGACCTCGCTGTGTGGGAGCTGAGCTCATTGCAGTTTGGACATGCTCTTAGTTGGAGTCTTTCTGCCATTAGCTGGGGTCTCTGCAGCCCTGGCACCTGGGGGAGCGATTCAGGGAAACTCCTTGGGGCTTTCACAGTGATGGTGAGCTGGACTGGGTGAAGAGCCTGGTCTTGAGAAAGCCAGAACCACCTGCCTACCTCACATTCAGGCACAGATGGTTTCAAGGTGTGAGCGTCACAGGTACTTTGTCATTCTGCAGAGCATGATGGTGTCTGTGATGTGTCTGGACTGCTGAGGTGGTGCAGTGCAACCTCACCCCCAGCCCCTGTCTTTAGGGCATCATGCTGCTGTTCACGGGTGTCACGGCCAGCCATGGCCTTGGCTGTGTGCCTCCACTTCCTCTCGAGTGGAGGGAATGCCTCCTGTGAACATCTGGCTCTCAGGCAGAAGCAGATGTGGAAGATGGTGGGATCCACAGCTGGATGTGCAAACCCGGAAGTGGTCCAGGGTTATGGTTGTCACTGCAGCCTTTGTTTTGCCCTCTGGAAAACAGCAGTCATCCAAGTCCAGGAGGGTCACCCCTTTGTCCTGACCCAATGGCAGCACAGTGGGCAGTATCTCCTGATGCTGTTGTGTTTCCAAGAAGAGCTTTAAATCCTTGCAGAGAGGTAATTCCCAGCTTTCCGGTAGGGATAACATTGACGGTACCAAATTAAAGGGCACTCTTAGCCTGTATAAACATTTATATTAATTTCCTTCTCACACAGATGTCTAGCAAACTGACCTCCTGAGGCAAAACCATCTGGCCTCAGGTGGGAGGAGGATCTCGGCCAGCGTGAAGAACCCGACCTGTCTCTTGTTGAGTCATTTCTCAATAGTTTTTCCTGTCCCTGCACGTGAAAGGCCTGTGCATGGGTATATAGGTTTCATGGGCAGTTGTCTTGGATGACCTGCATAATTACACTGCAGGCTTGTGGCTGTGGGCTCTGTTCAATCTCTGCTTCCCATTGTATATTCTGGGACCATCCGTGTATAAAATTAGTATGGGTGGTAAGCAGCAATAAGATGTTCCCTACATGGGTGGATTAAATTAAAATTCAGTAAGAAACAGAGCTTTGGGTGAGTTTCCAAATTACTTGCAGGATTGCACTGAGGAGATTGTCAAACTTTTTGGTGGATGAACAGTCTGATGCAAGTGAGGTGGGTTTATTACCTCTCCCTGCTCTTTCTCTTATGTACCGTGCTGTGTAATCTTTTGTTATTAAATAATAAGCAAAATAAAAACTGTTGTTTGTCACAGCCAGCTTGTTTTTCAGAGAAAAACACTTTGAAAGTTCAGTCTGTGTGATCTCCAGCCCTGTCAGGAGCTATTATATTGAATCTTCTTTTAAACTGTTAAGCTGGAGGACAAACCCAGACGTTATCATGCACATCTCAGCTGAGAGCGGAGCAGATTCGGCAGGGAGCAGCCTCTGATGCCTTGTACCATGCCATTAGTTTTTGTCACAAACATGTCAAGATAATCTGTTTCCAGTGTTATGTGTGTTGGCTGACATGAGCATTAGTAGATCTGCATAATTTTTGAAGTAGTTTGAAGTGTGGATGTAACACACTTGGGGCTGTGTGAAAGCTTTTTTATCCCCTTTTACGGATCACATTGATGTTCAGAAAGTTGCTTGTTCTGTTACTCCCTCCCACAAGGTACTGTGTTAATTTGCAAAGTTCAAAAGGAAAATGCCCCAAACTAAAAGTCATCATAAATAGTGAAAGATAACTGACACACTTTGGGAGACCAGGAGTACCATTATTTCCCAGTCACAACATTACATTTTAAATGGATGCTGTTGTCACTTCAGAATATATGGAATTGTACCTTAATGTAGGATGTTATTATTTATGGAGCTTGTGAACCTCTTATTGAGTCTGGACTTTGATGGACAGGATCTTTCTTCTGTACTGTATATGTGCATGTGAGTTCCTTGGTAGACTTTTACAGATGAGGTTGAGTCATGCCCAGTGAAAGTTGGGTAAGATACTTAAATTACTTATTTTTTCAAGGCGCTTTTTGATCATTAATACTCAGACCTGTCCCAGCCTCAAAAGAAGTCATGCTTTTCATTGAAGACACTTTTTTTCACCCTCTGAGGTGCAGCCAGACAGCAGAAGGAGCCTGTATCTGTAGCCATGGCAGCCAGTAATTTATTGCTCCATATGGCTGGTGTGGCAGCAGCTGCTCTGGTTTAAGGAGGTCAGGACATTGAGGCATTTAAGAAACAAAACAACACCCCAACTATAAAACCTTAAACGGTTTTGTACAGTAATAGTAGGGTTCTCCACAGGCATAAGGAGAGCCAAGGGGGTTATATATTTATAACTTTTATAGCTCTAGTTTGAATCAAAGCCATTATTTCAGTGGGGAAATAAGTTTTTGTCTCTCTCTGCGATGATTTTACCTTTTTCCAGTGTCGTGGCTAGTGTTGTAGGAAGCAGATAGTATGGAGGGGCAGCGGGCTGGCCCGTTCCCCCCAGGTGATGAGATCCACCCTTGGATCTGGCCTGCAGCAGGTGCTGACCATCCATGGCAGGAGCAGGATCCACCCCACTGCTTTGGGATGCATTTTATGCTATGCTGAGAGAGAAACTGTATTGCCCAAACCAGATGGCAGTGCTGTATTTGTAGTAAGGAAGCGAAGACGTGTGTGTTGTGAGCAGCTCTCGTGGAACAGAAATACAGCTTTAATTTCAGTTTGGGTGTGAGAGTCCCTTGCTGCTGAGAAATGGTATAGAAGGGCTCTTGGATGTAGCACTGAAGTTTTTGCAAATAGGCTTTTGATAAACGTGAATCTTTTTATTTTCATTAGGGGACCATTTTAATTAAAATGAAACTGGAATGTTTACTCTGCTTCCTGTAGCTGTGATTGTTTTCTTCACTGTGTGAGCACATGTATAATTTGCTCTAAAAGAAATGTCAGCAGTTTCTGATTACCTTGTGAGCCTTACTCAACAGCTTGATTTTAATTGGGGGGAGGAAATATTTTCAGGGTGCTCCAGGGAGGTCTGATGTCTTTGGGTAGCAGGAGGGAAAAGGTGCTATCTTTGGTACAATGCTAATTGCAATAATCATGACTATGAGTTTAAAATAAAAGTCCTTAATTTCTTACCAATGTTGGGTGTTTTTCAGTCATGTCAATGAAACACAACCTGTTTGGTAATTAGAATCCTTCACCTATGCAACTGTTTAGCTTTGCTGTATCCATATGTTTATAAGCATCTAAACAGGCTGATTTTTTTGGAAAACAGTGATTGAAAGTAGGTAGGTACTCTCAAATCTTGGGAATAAAGGAAGAAATTTTTTTGCTATGAGAGTGGTGAGACACTGGCACAGGCCCAGAGAGGTGGTGGATTCCCTGTCCTTGGAAACATTCAGGATCAGGTTGGACAGGGCTCTAAGCAACCTGGTCAGGTTGAGGTGTCCCTGCTCCTTGCAGCAGGTTGGACTAGACAGCATTTAAAGGTGAAAACTCTACAATTTGGGTTAGATAATGGAAAGAGAAGGCTGGACATATAGGGAGGAGTGTGTCCATGTCTTCAAATATATTCTCTCTGAGCCCAAAAGTCGACCAGGATTTGTAAGTAATAGGTATTTATGTAGGTCAAGAGAATCTCTTACTTGAATTTTTTTGTAATTACATAATATGACAAAAAGTATCTGTAGCAGAATAATGTGTTAAGAATTCTTCAGTGGCACAGCTCCTGAAACATTCCCTTAGCTTCTTTTTGTTTTGATCTGCTGGGAGGAGGCACCTTCAATTACTTGAGTTGCTGAAATGCCTTTTGGGTCCTGCAAAGCATTTCAGAGATGACCAGTTTTTGAACCTTTCTGGAGCTTAGCCAATATCTTGTATTTTAATATTGTCTCCACCATCAGAGATAATGATCTGAGTCTCCCCTGCTCATTCTCTGGGGTTTTGTTTCCTCCTGCTGATTATTTGAAATAAATAAATAAGTAGGAAAACAACGAGTTTCTGTGTGTTAACAAGGTGGAATGACTAAGAGAAAAATGAGAGTAAAATACTGTTTATCATAAAAGACTGTATCTCTGGAGACATAAATTGGTATTCATTAAGTTGGTTGCCTAGACTTCATTAAAAGATGTGCTTGAGGAACTGTCTGAGCAGTGTTTCTGTAGAAAGCAAGTCATCCTCTTCGTGACTAGATACATCTAGATGAGCAGGAGAGACCAGAAAGTAACACTAAATGATGGATTGAGAACAGCCTCCTTGGCAGTAAGGAAACAACAGACTATGAAATGTTTTTCAGAAGTAATAATATTTAACACTTGGCTGTAAAGTTATACTGATCCAGCTCTTTTCCCCAAATATGCAGGTGTCTTTCACATCTGATGCAGAGTTTTAAAAAATGTTTATGTTCAATTTCTGTCATTTCTCATTCAAGGTATTCAGGGTCCCTGTTTTTTTTTTTTTTTTGTGGGTTTTGGTTTTTTTGGTTTTTTTTTTTTTTTTTTTTTTTTTTTTTTTTTTTTTTTTTTTTTTTTTTTTTTGTGGTTTTAATTTTTTTTTTTGTGGGTTTTTGTTTTTTTGGTTTTTTTTTTTTTTTTTTTTTGGTTTTTTTTTTTTTTTTATGATTTCTGTATCTGGAGGTTAAATTCTTGCCTGTGAGGATTATGGTATCCTGCATGCATAATCTTACTGGTATCCTCTATGTATCATCAGATACAGAGAAGCAGTTGCAGACCTTTGCTAGGTAATCAGAGTGTGGTCCAGTCTTGCCATGTCTGCATTCTTCCAAAAATCAGTTTTCTTTTGATTTTTGTAAAATGTGACAAACACAGCTATTTCAAAGACCTTGGGGAGATGCTTGGGCTGCAGTTTGAGATGAGGTTTTGCTCCTGTGCTGGCATCTTTTATTATTACCTTGATCTGGGACAGATGCTTCTAAGGGAATGTGTGTGTTAATTATCGTGGCATTTGTGGCTCTCTGCTCTTTATCTTAGATCATTAAAAAAGTAATTGCACAACATAACACTAGCAAAGTGCTTTCACTGTTTGAGGAATGAATACTCTGTGTCAAACTCTTGTGCAACTTTTCTGATGTTCAGCATTTTTTCTTTCTTTGCAGATTAAGGCCCTTGATTTCAACCCAGTTTGCTAAGAAGGCTGCCATGGAAGAGGTATGAAAAGTCCAGCATTTCTCCTGGTGCAACAGGTTGAGTTTGGAAATTCCCACAAGCTGTTTTCAGCCTGGCTCTGGTCATGTGCTAGATAAGGGTAGAAGAAATGAGTCTTGTCTGTCTGATCAGGCCAGGAGTTGGTTACTGTGAACACTGCAAAGCTGAGATTGGCTGTTTCCTAACCCAGACTTGCCTTACTTATCCATTAGGAACATTAGCACAGCATCACGATGCTTCATTGGACAGCAAAAAAGAGAAAACTCCCTGCAAGCATCTGAAAAGGTCCATGTCAAATAAATGGTCAGGAGGAGTAGGAGAGAGCAGAGCTCATGCTTGTTTCTCAGCACTTGGGCTGTCCTCACAGAGAGGAAGGACTTTGCAAACTCCACTTTTGTGCAGCCAGAGCTGACCCCAGGGATGGGCTGGGCTTCTGTCAGAGACCAGTGTGGAAAGAGCTTACCCTGTACAGCCTGGCTTACTCTTGGCTTTGTTTGTTTAGCTTGGAAATTGGAAATGTAATAGTGCCACAGAAGAGTTAGTGCTGGTAACTGGCCACTGCCAGAAGCCCTCCTTGGGTGGCTCTGTGCACCTCCCAAAGGGATCATGATTATTATCAGAAACAAGACAACAATGATAGCTGCTTTCTTTCACTATTATTTTCACACTGTACAGAACATTCACAGACATTTTGTGTACAACAAAGTGTCTACTGCATGTCTAAAAATTCAGTATACCAAAGGTATTTGTCCCTCTTGCCCATGAACATGTGACACTGACACCCTTCTGAAAGTGAACCAGTTCCTTTGGGTAGTTTAACACCTTTGACAATTGCCCATCCATACATAAAGCTAAGTGCCAAACTCCAGTCCAGGATGTCTGGAAGTGAATTCAGGAAGTTCTATTTAAAGGTGTTGTTTGACTGCCTTATTTTTAAAATGACTAAAAGTCATTGATTTTCAGAAACAGTTTGATATCCTGCCTAGGGAAATACATTTTCACTTCTTATTCTATGCTCATTAGAAAACTCTGCACATTTTTAGAAGTACAGCAGTCTGGAAGTGGACATGATAATTAGAAGAAGGTCACATTTTAATTAGCATGGTGCAGTTTTAAAAAATAATGACTCAATTGTAGCTCCTTTCTATTCACCCACTTTTTCAGAGCAGATGGATACTTTTAAACATATAAATTGATGTATGTTATGATGCTGATTTGTCTTAAACTGTTGTGTCTATTTCTGTTTATACCAAGATGGACTCAATTTGATCACTCTAGAGGCAAAAGCAGTGGTAGGAAATATAAACTGGAGGGAAGTTCCTCTAAATAATATGATTAATTTGAGCATTAAAAAATCATTAAAACCTGTCTTTGACTGATCCGAATATCTAAATACTTGATTTTCTGTTAAAATTAATGGGTGTCTTTTGCCCTATTAATGAGCTATTGGAGCAAACCCTGAGGTGACTTTGGAAAACTCAGGCAGATTCTTTAGGTTGACTGTCATGGTATATGACAAGTTCAGGAACAGCTTTGATGTTTGAATAATTAAGACTATCAACTCTCTGGTACAGGGATTTTCTCCTACGGTGTATCTCTGAAGTGCCTGGAGTTACAGGGGTTCTGGGAGCTACTGCATCCCAAGTAAATACATTTATAAATAAATAAATAAAAATAAACTGCAGCATTTTATCAGGGCTTGCTGCCAATGGAATTGGAGAACGTGCAGCAGTACATTGTTGTGTACTGTAATTTAAAACCTAGAGCACTGTGGCACTTTTCTCATGGTATGGACCAGAGGAGTTTGGGGTGTTTTGGTCTCCTTTGGACCATTCATTTTTAGAAGCACTTCACCACTGTCCTTCCAAGGAAGTGGTCCCAGTCTTTTCCATCTTTCTTACTAGGGAAGATGACTTGGTGCTGGTAATAGCTGGTGAGAGGTACTGTCACTATTCCCTTCTTGGAATTCTTTACATGACAACACAGCATGGTTAATCTTTAAGGTTCTTCAAATTGCTACTAATTGGCTGGTTTTGTGTGCCATGGGCTCTAGTGTATGAACCCCAAACAGTCCAAGTGCAGAATGGGTGTGGAAAGTACCCTATTACAGAGCTGATGGTGGTAAAGCTCCTGTGATGTTTCTTCCCTGGATGAGAGAAGGAGGTGGAGCTCCAGACTGAGCACACCTCATGAAAATGAGATGAAAATTCAGAAAGACCAGAGCCTGGGCTGTGCTGGCACAGGCTTTGTTGCTGCTTCCTGCCCTGTTCCCAGATCTCTCCTTAGTGAACCAAAGACAGCATTGCCTACTCCAAATTCACCTCTATTCCCTTGTGGTGTTGCCCTTTCTCTCCCTCCATGCTGTGTCCTGCCTAACCTTGGAGCAGTTGGGGAGGACCATGTACAGAACAAGTCCTGTCAATGATTGATTCCCAAGTTAGTGTTTGGAGATCATTATTCTGATGAATTCCATAGGTAATGTTACAGGTGCCAGTGTGTATTATCAACTGAGTGCTCTGCCATCACATTAAGTGCTGTCTACAGAGTGCTATTTGTTCCACAGCTCATTGCGCCGCCAAATAAATCCAACCAGAGCTGTCAAAACTAATACATGTTGGGCTTTTTCTGATTTGAAGGGTACATTTTTGCTATCATTAAATTGTCAATAACGTTGTTATTTTGTAATAGGCCTGATGTGAGTTGAGCACACCGTGGGAGAGGTTTGCAAGTTTTCCCACATAGCTCTACTGAAGAGCCTTCACTCCCAAATTTCTCCTCCCCTTGTGCTTGCCAGAGAATCCTTGTTCTGCTGTTACCATTACAGGATATTTCATTTGCCTGGTTCTGGACTAAGTGAAAACTGGGTGGTTTTGCCTGACTTTCATTCAGACTTTCATTAGAACAGCTGAACCTGTATCACTGGACATGAGCTTCCATCTCTCCTGTCCCTATTGTTTGGAAGCTGCTGAAGTTCTGTGCAAATACTGGACCAAAGGAAGGGCTGCTCTACTGTTCTCTCTTCTTTTATGCAGGTTACCTTTCCAAATGCACAGGCTGAAGCCTCTGATGTAGAAAAATCAGCAGCTGTGCTTGTGGAGAGTGGCCCAGTAGCTTACAACCCTGATGAAGAGGTGGAAGAGGAAGAGGTGGAAGAAGATGAAGATCACTGCATGAGTGCCTTGCAGTTAATGGGAGGAAATGGTGAGCTGGGGTTACCATCCCCTGGTGCTGTAGGCTTTGTTCTTGCAGGGGTGGGGACACACAGGGTTCCCCTGCTTGTCCCTGTCCCAGAGCTCCAGCTGCCTTTTCAGCATTGTCCATTCCTGTGGGAAGCCTGGAATCACCCTTGTCTGAAACCTGACCTTAGAGACTCCTCCTGAGAAAACTTTGCATCTCAAGCTTTAGGCTAAGAGGGCTTCTCAAGAACAAACTGAAGTGTGAGGTGTTTTCCAGAATAAGGTCTATTAAGGTGGATCTGAGGAGTTAGGGGGTCAGGAACCCCTCCATTAGCAGTGCCTGGGGCCCCCTGAGCCTCCCCTCCCTGCTCCTTGTGCTTCCTCAGTGGAGGCTGCAGGGATGTCCAGGCTGTCCACGAGCCCTGGGGATGTGTCTGTTCAGCTCAAAACAGAATAAATCATCACACTCTGTTTCTGGGGTAGATATTGGGAGGAAACAGTTGTTCTCCAAGTGCAGGAATGGCATTGGTGGTGCATGTATGGTACACAGATGTGTGCTAATTTCTTTGGGTTACCCAGCAAAGCCACTGGTTTAATTAGATTTCTTTACTGGCAGGAAAAAGCAGTCTCCTCTCCACTGTGGTTTTCCCTAGCTGGACACATCCACATTTATCCTTTATTAAAAACTTCCCTTTAGAAGTTAAGCTTTGAAAATACACAAAATTATTTTTAAAATGGGAGCTGCTAATTATGGGTTACAAAGACTCAAGACAGGAATAAGTTTCCTACTGAAATGTTATTTACTGCAAAAATCTTTCCATCAGTATTCATTTAGCTTTCATGGACAATATGTATACATTTCACAAAAGTGTCTGTTGCTTTTGAATTGATTTCTCTGCTGGAAAATAATTGCTGAATTGTAGGAAAAACAGTTTGTTGCCTGCATTTATTATTAGAATAATGTTCCCAAGAAAAGGCATCCATGTGGGGGAGGGTGGGTCTATGTTTATTAATAAACCCCCCACAAAAATAGAATAAAGGTCACTGAGTTTTTTTCTTTGTAAATGTTACTAATTTTGAACCATTCTGAGAACATTCCACTGCTCCCTATCTGGTCTGGACAACAGCTGAAAAATTAGAGTTAAAAAATTAAAATGAAAATAAAAAGGAAAAGGAAAGGAGTATTCCCAGAATTCGAATGCAGGTGTGCAGAGCTGCTCAGCACAACAAATAACTCCTTCCTAGCTGCTTTCTCCATTTTCTGTCTGCCTGGAACAACTTCATGAATTACAGATGGTGAACTTCACCCATTCTACACAAATCATTATAGATTACACTTAATTCTGCTTCTGAACATTTGCTTGTCTCTTTGGGTGAGATGTCGCCCTGTATTGGATTTGGAATATAAAGTTTTACTTTCCTCAGTGCTCATATGTAATAATTATCCATAGGTTCATCTACATAACAGAAAATATCTGTGTCAGTGCATTCAGAAGCACACAGAAATTGGTGCATTAGAAACATACAGACTTGCCTTCTGACACACAGCACACAGTCTTTGCACCAGCTTTGTTTAAGGACACAAAACTGGATTAAAAAATCTGGGCAAAAATTTTAAGTCTAGAAGTAAGAAGATAAGGGAGATCTGAGTCAGATGCATTGCTCAGGATTCATTCCATGACTCTTTTGATGTTGATGGGAACTCTGAGCTATCTCTGAACCCTTGCAATTTCAGCTCATAAATCCATGAATAATATAAACAAACCAGCTTTTTCCTTGGTGCCTATGTCTAGTGAAAAACATGCCTACTTGTAAATGTAATGCTGCTGCTTATCAACCACTGTGTGCCAAGTCACTTGTGACAATCAGGCTTGATCACCTTAGCCTCTAAATTAAACCAAGTATTTTATATATACATGTGCCAAGTATTCCTAAATGAGGGTCTAGTGACAAGTGAAAAAAGATATTTACACATACATGCTTAAAAATAATTTTATTTCATTGAGGGAAGTGCATGCAAAAACTTATTTAGGCCTAAGAAAATAGATGATTTTTAAAGTGCTTGCCTAAGGCAAAACTTACCCTGTAGTTACATAGCAAGAAAAGAACCTTAAAGAAGCAATACTTCTATTGTATCTTCCATCTACCCAGAATATTTGCATTTTTATATGCCCTTGTCTTTGTGTGTTTCAGATTATGGCTGTGATATGGATGAAGATGATGGCTATTAGCTCCATTTACTTCCAGGGGACATGGACTGTGTCTTGTTCTCAGCAAGTCTTTGGTCTTCAAACTGTATGAATAGTGAAAGAAGCTGTCTATGGTCAGCAAATGTAATTGAACAATCCTTACTTTTGTAAAGTGAATTCGAGGTTGGCATTGGGTCTGGTCAGTTTACATTGACCCATAACCCAGCAATAACCAGTTTGGATTCCTACTTGAATTTATTTTTATTTTGGTGGATCATAGTTGGAGAATTAAATTAATGAGAGTAATGTTTCCAGAGAACAAAAGAAAAGAGACAAAACAGACTGTGCATGAAGCCTGTGTGGCTGAAAGCAGCACATCTCTTACTTATGTGGCTGCTTTTAGGCAACCTGCTGAAAGGAAGCAGATTGAAGGACAGGGCCTGTTGATTATTTGAGTACAGGAGCATTAGTTGTCTCATCATGCTACAACTGACAGAAAGGAATGTTTCCAACCTGGATCGTGAATGCGACCATGTTACTGTGTACGAGTTCCCCTACCCAACCCTATCAAAAGTTAATGACAAGTTATATATTTGCAGAGCAGTAGTGGTTTTCTGAAACAGAGTAAATACTTCTTTATATTAATCAATTCATAGATTTCTTAAAATATCTGACAGTAGAAGGCAATGTTGGCAGTGAAGAATTGTCTTCCACTGTGAGTCCGCTGTAGTTTTTGTGGAAGGAGGGAGAACACCTGGGTTGGGTAGGAAGTGTAGAGAGCAAGGAGGCAAAGATGCTGTGCTCATGAGCTTTTGCTGGGCATCCTTAGGGAAAGCCAGGTCTTCTTCAGGCTGGTGTTGCTGCAGGAGAGTCACTCTGGCCATCTCTGTGGAGCTGCTCTTGCCTGATTAAGTTAGAGTGAAGGTACTGCTCCCAAGAGCTGCTGGTCTCTAAAACCAGTTGAAAGAAAGCTGAGCTTTTTAATAAATAAGCTAGCATCTGCTTTGACTGAATTTAATTTAATGTAATTTGCTTAACATTCAGTGGGTAAATTAAAGGTCACCATGCAGCAGTCTGACTTTCATGGCTCAAATCCCACCCTTGAACAGTCGTTGCCATGTGAATAAAGCTGGAGCTCCAGCCCTGTGTGCCCCGAAATGTCAGCAGGCAGGTCCTCTCTCACAGATAGATCAGTTCTGGCAGTGCCATGAGAGCAGGGGTCAGGAGTGGTGCCCCTGTGGGCAGATCCCACCCTGGTGCCTCTGACCTGCCTTCCCCTGGCACTGCTGGGCCCGAGGCTCTCGGCTCCGTGGGAAATGCACTGCACTCTGGATCACACTCTTGATGTCTGCAGCTGATGTTTCCATCTCTCTCCCTTATCTGGTGACAATCATGAAAGCTGTAGTGCTGCAGGCTTGTCTTAACACCAGGGAAAGATGGATATTTATCTTACAGCATGGTTTCTGTTCAGCTGTGTCTCCTGGTCAGGTTTTCCTTCCTACCTTTCTTGAGGAGCGCTCATTACTAAAGCACCATCCATCCTCCTGCTACAGTGAATGGGTCATGGCAGGAAGAGAAGCTGCTTCAGGATGCTCTGCCAGACAGGGTGATGATGGTGCTCACATCTGAGGTCATCACCAAAAAGGGGAAGGGGCACACAGCCTTCCATACTTCCATTCTTCTCTGTCCCTCTTGGTAGCTTGCATGCGATGGATCATGCAAGTCAAGCAAGAGTGAATGCTTTTTTTAGGAGCAGACTTGATACTATTTGGCTGGTAAATATGGTTTGGTGGGTTGTATCTGTGAGGAATTTTTGAGCTCTATATAGGAGTATTTCTGTAATGACTTCTTAGAAGCAGAATTTGGTAACAAAATTAGTGTGGTAAGGCTACAGGAAAGAATAGCTCTTCTGAACCAGATTCCAGTTACTTAGTTTGCAGCACTTAAGTGGAAAGAAGAGATTCCTTATAATTCTTAGGAGAAAAGCTGGCATTTTCACCGAAAAGCTATAGATTTTTTTTCTGACACTTTATAAATACTGCACAGAAACTGATAGTGAGGAGATAAACCTTTCTACCTCTCTTTTATCTACACCATAAAATAGAAGTATGCTATAAGCAGACAGTTTTTTAAAAAGTGGTTTGTTTTATCAAAGTTTGTGCTCTGCAAGTCTTTGAGACCGTTGAGTTTGATTGTTTGGATTTGAATTAATCTTCCATAGCACTGCTACAAATATACTCTCAGTATATTCTCAAGGCTTGGGTTTTATTCCAAGGTACACAGTATTCTCTATGCAGGAAATAAACATGCATAAATAAACATGTGTATGACTCATGTAGGTCGAGTGCTTTTCTCAAATGCAAGATGTTGGCTCTTAAAGAAACCTCTAAAATTGATATTGCTGAGGGTCTTTCCTCCAGTCTCCTGGTTTGTTCCCCCAAAGGATACCAAACCTGCTGCCAGGGCAGTGATGTTGTGTGAGAGCTGAGAGCCCACCCAAATAACTGCAGCTAGGAAATCTGAATTTCAGTAGTACATTGTGTTGCTGAGAACATTGTTTTGTGCACTGCAAGTAGGGGGTTGCAGTTTTTGAATGCTGTCATATGATTTGATTAGGAAAGGCCATCAGGCAATCTGCTGGAAGAGCAAGGGAAAAAAAAAAAGACCTACAATTCCATAGCATCTCAGTATTGCTGGTGGAGTTAATGGCATGGTTTCTGTACAGGATTCCTAAAGAAAGGATATTGGATAGGCAGACTTCACTCTGAGCTTCTTAAGCTATAGTGGTTATGTACATTTTTAATTTATTGGTGACTTACCAGGATTTTGATAATGTTCATTCCTTCTTCATTTAACTAAGCTCAGGAAATGTAAACAGATTTGAACATGCTAGTTTCTGTTTTTATAGCTAGTTATTAAAATGTAAAAGGATTAACACTGCATTAACTCTGTTTACTACTGTTGATATATCTGGACAATTTTGTTGTGTATAAGTAAGCCCGAATTCACTTGGAGTAATTTGGATCCTGCTTTTCTCAGGATTCTGATTATGATGTAAAGAGCTTATAAGGCTTCAACATTTGTTGTTCTTCGATCATCTTCCTTGAAGCCACACAAGCTGTGTATCACTGGGTTTGTTGCAGAAAGCACATCTCTTGCTGCAAGTCACTTTGCTTGACAGGAAAAACTCTCCAGCTGTTGCATCCAGCTTGTCTGCCATGCAGCCTTTTAACACTCTGGTATTGTGGTAGTAAAAAAAGAAATAAGGAAAATAATGGGCTTCTTCACTGTGCTGAGTGCATTTTCAGTGTCTTAATCATCGGTGACATTTCTTTAAAATCAGTGTGTTCAGTACAGCAACTTTTAAATGGTGCCAGACAGCCTTGTCTTGAGGGTTAAACATGTTCATCGAAAAAGTCCTTGCCATCCTGGTGACCTGTTTGTGTTCTTTGGATTGCATTGAAACCCCAGTTGCAGATGTGTACAGTTAGAGTTTTGCCTAATAAATGTTCTGGTTCCTATTTTTGTGTTGAATCCTCGTATTTGGTTCAGTTAGTGCCAAGGAAATGAAACCTTTTTGATGTAAGCATATGTACCATCCTTCCACAACCACGAGTCATGTAAACCTTTTTTACTGTAATATATTTGCTGTAAATAAAAAATAAAACCTTTACATAGCCCATCTGTTACTATGATGCTCTCCTGATGATTCCTGATTTTTCTGTCTTCGTTCTTAAAAATGCTTGGTTTTGATTGCTGTGATTGGTTGGTCGTGGCCAAAATTTGTCATTCAGAGCTTTCTTTTGTCTCTAAAAGTGAACACACAGCTAATCAGGCAAGTGTTTTTTACAAGATAGTGTTCCACTGATAGATGTAGATACTTTCTGTAAAGTGCATAACATTAACGAGGCTTTTCCACTAAGCTGTATAATTAACTGACTGTGAGAACAATATATGGTGTGTGTATTTAGTGGAACTGTTCCAGTGCTTGTTTCTGAAACTTGTATCTTGATAAATAAGGTGTGTGCTGAGTTTAAAATCATGTTACTTTATCAACATCTGGCTGCCACAGTTTGGAGACAAAAATCCACATCTGCCCTTTGTACAGATGGGTGTTTGCTCCTTTTAGTTTTTGCTGGAAAAAGAGGTACTACTGGATCCTCAGGAGTGTCTCCTGCAAAGTTTTAGCCTATAAAAGGATGATTAACAGTAGATTTGATAAGGCAGTATGTGTCATTCCAGCATTTCACTGTGTTCCCATAGTGTGATCAAGGCACACTTCTGCTCTCATTGACATTGGGATGTTTTTATCTGAATTTCTCTTCAACTGTTCCAGCCATTTCCACTGGGAGCTGGGAACTTCTCCAGCAATGTCCATCATGCATGCCCTCTCCCTGGTAACATCTGAGCTGTTAAAAATACTGACCACTTTGGCCTCATGTTTTCTGCCCTTCCCAAGCTGTATAGATCTTGGCTTTGTCCTCTAATTTTTCTCTTCTGTGCCACACCAGGCTTTCATAACGAAAACCATTCTGTTCCCACAGCTGCATTCATCAAATATGCCTTTTTTAATGGTCTCAGAAGTTAAATAACACTAATAAAGCTGAAATCTTACAAGGCTTTATATTACCTTCATTCGTCACCAGTAGGTCATAGCACACTTGTTCTTATGTTTGTGTTTTGTAATGCAGAAGAGGCTGTTACAGTTTTCTACTCCTGTCTTGTCTGTAAGAAGAGTTATAGCACATTATTCAGGTTTGGTTTTTTGCCCACCCTGATACCTGGCAGTGATCTTGTTGAGTGGTGGTTGTTCAACAAAAGGGGTTAAGTACATGAGAAAGGAGGCTCAGTGAGAATTCAAGACTTAGGGCAAAACAAATTTACTTGGTGAGTTGCTTCATTATAATTATTTTTTTTCTTACAGGACCTGTTGTGCATTCTCATGGAAATTAGGGAGGCACATACAGTTCATAAAAATGCAAAATTAAATTCCCTTCTTGCCGTGAGACTCCAGGAGCACAGGATTTAACAACTTGTAGCCTGAACTGTGCATTTGTTATTGTGTGGGAGGGCAGTAAGTCACACAGTACTGGGCACGGGGATGGCAATCACTGTGTTATCCATTTTTATTGCCAAGTTGCAGCAAGAATGCTTTCTCACTGCTCTCAGTGCTCCTAGTAAAGTTTCTCAATTCTTTAAAAGCAGAAAAATACAGCAAATTAAAGGAATTTGAGCAAAGCAATGAAAAGAAACAGCACCAGCACTCTGATTTCCAGGTAATTTTTCTTCGGTGCTCTTCTGTGGGAAAAGTAAAACGATCTTGGCAGCAGCAGAGGTGAGGGAGTGTTGTCCATTTTCCATACAAGAGTTCCAGACTCTTCTATTTCATGGTATATTTTGCATGATATTCATCATTTATAGCCTGAGCGGTCCTGTGGAGGATATTGAAAGAAGTAGGACACCAAGCCAGATGAGGAAGAAGAGGTGGTGAGGTATCATTGTTTCTCAAGTGAAAAAAAAAAAAAGAGATTAATTATTTAGAGTGAGTTTAAGGGTTGTGATTTGATGTTAAGGAGAAAAGCTGCATTAAAACCAGAACGATGAGGGAATATTCTTTGTAAGGATGTGCACTGGACTGTGCAATAAGCAGTGAGCATCAGGCAGGAAGAGCTTTGCTGGTTTCCATCACTCAAGGATCTGTGCTGTCACCAACAGTCTCTAGAGGTGGTAGCAGTAGTGAAGGAAGGGATAGAAGTGCTCTGGGGTAAAACCAGAGTACTGTGGGTAAAACCAGTCCTGGAGTAAAACCAGATGATACCGTGCTAAGTCCAAACCCCATTCTTACTCTGTCAAGCCTGGCCTAATTAAGCAGCAAAGAGGAGTTATCTGTTCTGCTGCTTTTAATATAAATGGGGATGGCTGAGGTTGTCAAAACTTTCTAGGTGGTCACAGACTTACTCTGATGTGGATGTGTTGAATTGAATAGCAGTTCTTCAGCACAGCATCGTGTCTAGGAAACAGATTAATCCTTCTATCAGCTGTGATTCCTGCCCATGCTCTGGGAGCCTAATGGAGGAGAGTCCAACACACCCAGCAGCATTCAGGTAAGATTCGTGGGTTGGCATGGCATAAAATACAGCTAAAGCAAATGTTTTCAAAACTCTACTCACTGCTTTCAAGCAAACTCTTATGCAAGGCCACTGAGAAATTGTTAGTTACTGCTGCATGCTGCATTAAATCAGTAGAACCTACCATAAGAGACTCTGAGGTCTCCAACAGCAAATCAGGATGATGTGAATCATTGTGTTTTCTTTCTGGTCCATCAGGCAGAGTCTGAGTGTATTTTCTGCCTGTGGTAAGATGAAGGATCTTTCATCTTGTTCATCTTCCCAGTATAATTTATGTTGGTTCAGAGTTGCTGGCTGCACTGCATTAATAAGATGCCATCTGAAACACTTTTGGCCAGTGCTCTTGGCACATATGCAAGTATGGACTTTCTGATCTCCCCTGGCCTCTTGGTGGGCAAAAGGTCTCTGTCAGCAGGGGTAGTGCCAGCCCTGTAAAGCTGCCCAGCACAGACCCCAGGTATTGTCACTGCCTGTGGATGTAGCACAGAGTGCAGGGGGCTACACCAAAGGTGAGATGTGACAGTACATCAGTCAGTACATCAGTTAGAAGATTACAAATTTCATGTGAGTGGGAGAAGCCATTGCACTATTCACTGTGCAGAGAGGTAGTTTAGGGGTCCCAAGGGCTGTGTTCAGCCCACTGATCAGTCCCATCTGTTAATCTACCACAGCAGGTATGAAGCTCAGAAGGAGACAAGCAATTAAGGCCATCTGGGACACCTCAAGTGAAGATCAGCAGTAGGCAGGATGAAGACACAGCCATTACAGGACTTAGCAGAGCTTTGGAAGGCAGGCTGTAGCTCTGCCAGTGTAATTTCAAGCCTACTTTCACAGTCAGGCTTAGCTGTCATTGAATTCTTGTTTATATCTTATGTTGAGAGGGCCATAGGGTAGCTTGCTATCCAAGGAAGTGCTTTGGGGGGTTTTGGGGTGGGATGTATGTGTTTTTTTAAGTTACTCCCTCTATTGCCATATTTTGCAGGGACTGTGCTTAGGATTGCAGCTTTCCTTCTGAGCAGAGTCCTCAGTGTTGAGCAGGAGTAAGCAATTACTGCTGAGGAACAGAGATGTTAAATGAGACAAAAAGGCGGGGAAAGCAGCACAAACAGAGCATGATGGTGAAACATGGAGTGTGAAAATATCAGTTGGTCCAGGTATCAGAGCCAGGGATGTCCCACATCAGAGGTGAAGCAGCAAGCAGTGAGTGGAGGAGACCTGGTCTGGTAAGCTGTGACCTGAAATTCCTCCTCATTTCAGCTCTGAGAGGGGCTCTCTGTTCCCTAATACTGCCAAGGGGGGTGGTGCAACCATCTCAGATGGCTCCTCATGCCTTCCTCACTCCTTGTCATTAATTGCTCACAGGGGCATGAACCCAACTTGTTCTCCTCCTGCTGGTGATTACAGACAGATCACAGCCAGATCCTGCCCAGCTCTGTGACTCCACAGGAAAAGGGACTGGGATGTAATGGCTAACAGCTCCTTTTCCTGGAAAGAGCAGTGCTGTCCCTTGGGGTTTCACCCATGCCTTTGCTCTGAGTCTGGCTGATCGCTGTCCTTGATGATCTCACCGAGATTTCTCATCTCTTGTTCAATTTCTGAGTAACTCAAGGAGGTGAACGTGAGGGCTGAGGGAATCTAGAACCACCAAGGGATTTTGGCAAGTGCACATAGACCCTTAGCATAAGTGTTGTCTGCCCTTCTCTGTAATGTACCAGTCACTGGTATTTTTGGAAGAGAAGGATGCTGAGAAATAGTTCTTGGAAATGCTGCTTTCAGTTGCTGTGTGTCAGGCAAATATTGTGAGAATAGGAATTGCATTATTTGTACAAGGAATATTCAAGGGGCTGAAGTGTTCAGTCACTTTAATTAGCCATGGGAGTGAACATCATCAGCTTTCTATAGAAGAACAGCAGATTGTTGCCATTGTCTTTCTAAATACCTGTCCTGTTTTCCCCTTTGTATATTTCATTATAAAATAAAATATTAAAGCTTTAAAACCTCTTCATTAGCTAGCAGATGGTTTTGCAAATCACTTTAATGAGATGAAGAAAACTTTAATGGCAGACATTTAAAGTTGTGTTTAGACAGACTATTGCCATTGGAAAAATCTAGTGAATGTTTTCTCCATGTTTTTGACAGAACCTGGCACCAGATTATGTACTAGGAAATAGAAAGGGGTGATTTACACCAACCAGTTCCCTCCCAAGAGTGGTTCTACATCAGTGTAACATTGAGTTCCACAGTCACGTGCTGATTTACAGAGGTGCAAGGGGGGAGGAAAATATCATTAACTTGGTGCAGTTCAGGAGAAATAGTACATTTCTCGTATATTCACTTCATTCCCTTGCTGCAGTCAAGACATTTTTTTTGGGAAGCTTACAGGCAGCCCCCTGACAGGCAGTGCAGCAGTGTGCCAACTCCTCCTGGACATCTCTGGATGTCAGCATCAGCAGCATGTGGGGATAAGACAAGTGAGGCCGGAGAGCACTGAGACCCTGTCCATGCAGGAAAGCCCTGTGAAAGCCTGGCCTTCTTATCCCACCCTTGCTAAATTTCCTGAGGCATAAGATGCTTGTGCTGAAAGCAGGTAGGAACATGGTTGACAAAAAACCCTTTCAAGGCCTTGATGGTTCTTCCAGTTCTATATTTCTCTCTTGAGCAACCAGTACCACGTTCTTAGGAGGTGCGAGCTGCCTTACAGGAATATCTTCACATCCACAACACCCAGTCCACGACAAGAGGGGTTTATATCCCTTTAAACATGTGAATTCTTGTTTGTGGTGGTGTGAGCAGCTGCTGACTCTCAGACCTGCTTCCTCCAAGGGTTGGTTTTGGCTGTGCAGTGTCTGGGACTCATGGGAGCAGGGAGAGGGGAGTGTGTGCTGATTCATTTGCACAGCCAGAGGATTGAGTGTCCATGCACATACTGAGAGATGAATCATGCTTCACAAAAGCAATAAAAAATGCCTCCTAAATGACTAATTGCCTGGCTACCTCCTTAGGCTGTCCAACTCTTTGTTCTTCCCCTGGACTGCTGACCGTGTTACACCTGGCCAAGCTTCAGTGTCAGCTTTTTGCACTGTTGGGGACCTTTGTCCTTCAGGTTTCTCTAGATCTGGCTGTCCGATCTCAAAAGCTTTTTTTTTTTTCAGATTTGGAAGAGCCTCACAGCTAAGCACAGATCCTCAAGGAAAGCTTTCCCCTTTCTCTCCAGATAGAGTGTGTAGGTTCAACTACACACCAGCAAGAAATAACATCTCTAATGTGTGTAGGATCTCTAGTGATAGACTTGTTAGAAATGCCCTGACCAATGCATCGAAGGGAAAACAGGACAGTTTGCTGGGATATTAACACTCAGCAGAGGAGGATTTCTCTACTTATGAGCCCTGAGGAAAATAACAGTTGGTCTGAAAAGCCCTGTGAGCTTCAAAGGCTTGTCATGAAGTTTCCTTCCTCAAAAAGCAGTGTTCCCCTGCCAGCTGCTCAGGAGGAGCTTGGGAAGCAGAGATCAGGGTAAACTGCCCTTCAGGATCCCAGTAGTGAAACGATGTATCAAGGGGAGCACAAGCTCTTCACCTTCTCCCCTGCTTTGTGATATTAATACCAAATAGGAAGCATCCTCTGTCATTTTGTGACCATCCCTGCAGTCATCCCCATTAGCTCCTGAGCAGCTCTTTGGTAACACAGACCCTTGCCATGTTCTGCTGCTTTCTCTGTCCAACAGTGGGTATTTCTGTGGAGCCCTGTCCTGAAAGAAGGGTCACTTGCCAAGAGAAACACAATCCCTCCCTTTGGCAGGGACAGACCAGAAGCATCTCTGCCCCCTGCAGCAGATGCCCTACACGACGAGGGCTTCTCTCAGCCCTGGCACACAGCCTTCAAGTGGCCACAGGGCTGATGAGCAGCAAATTGCCACCCACAGCTCTGTGATTCCTGCAGAATTCCAGTCAACCCACTCCTGACAGCTCTGCCAGGCTTGGCACTGCAGAGGTTGCAGTTTCCAGCTCTCAAATTGCAGTGTGTGCTGGCCAAGGGGACAAAGGGGCAAGAAGGAGCCCTACATTTCAGGTGGGTGAAGAAATACCTTTGCAGTTGGGAAGGTTTCCATGCCAGGGTGTTCTGGGAAGAAGTCGATCTGTGTCTCCATGGTCACACAGAAACATAGAGGGACTCACGTTCTTGCTCTGTTTTGACTGTGCACCACTGATGTGGCCTATTTATCTCACTGGCTTCCAAATTCACCATTCTGTGCTCTGAGGTGTGGCAGTGCCAGCCATACCCACAGATAAACATATGGCAGTCTACTCTCCAGGAATATTTTCTTTCATTTAAAGCCATTGTCTTAGCTTGGTGACTCCCTGGACTGCCTGCTGGTCTCCACTGAATATAAAGGAACTGCTGGTGAGTTGTTGGGACAGAGTGTCAATCTTGTAAGCACCAGGAAAGAGGTGAGGAAATCCCATCCACCTGTCTCACCTTTCCTTTATAGTCCTAATTGTTCTGAGGAAAGGAAAGGAAAGGCTGGAGTGCCTCCCTTCTGCTATTAACCAGCCCTCCTGTGCCACAAAACAAAAGAGCTTTTAATGTATAGCCAGGCTGACTAGTCATCGTAAAATGTTGCACTATAAATATCTCAGATTAATAATTTGTTTATTTTCCCCTTCACAATAGGCAGGGGGAGCATTCGTGAGGCTGCTAAGCAATGCTCATTGCAGCTAAATTTGGCATTTAGAGCATGCTCATGCGACAGGCATCACAAAAACTTTGTGAGGAATGGAGACAATGTGAAATGTCTGAAGCACATGCAGAATAAATTGCAGCTGGCCTGTTTGCCCTGCACATTTATTGATGCTGCTGCTAGCTTCTTTCTCTGGCAGTTCCCACACTGAAGCTTTATTTCTAAAGTTGTGTCACATCCTGGTGCCTGTGCTTGTTTAATGTGGGCTCCATCAGTGAAATCTGAAGTTCATGTGTGCCAAGTTAAGCCACATCCTGAATGCTGTGGGTCTCCTGCTGTCCCTTGGCTCACTGCTGTGGTGCCTGTGTCCATGTGCTGTGGCTTGGACTCATCAGAAGCCCTCCAGGGAGATTCTCAGGATGCTCTGATCCCTCCAGAAGCAACTGCTCCATCTGCCTCTGGAAGTCTTTTTTAAATGATGCTTCACCTGAAAGATCTCATTGTTTTCAGGCACACCAGTGTGATGGGGAAGGGAAAGGGGAGTTAGTGCCCCTCCCTGGGGCAGGGGGTCGCTAAAGGGCAGGGCAGGTACGTGAGGCTCCAGGAAACACTTGCATCCCATGGAGAACAAGCTGTCCTCAGTTCAGTTGAGTAAAACAACAGGATATCTCCTGGCAGCAGGAATGGTCAGAGTTTCTGAGTAAAAGATAAAGTTTTCAGGTCCCCTGGAAGGTTTCAAAGCTGTGCTATGGGCACATGTGGAGGGTTCTCCTTTTCACAGTGCAGTGTGTCGTGGGGTCAGCTGGCAAGGGTGGCTTAGGCACAGGGTAGCTGTGTGACTGGGAATGAGGGAGATGGTTCCCATGGCAAGCTAGGGATGCTAGATGCCAATACTTTTTTATTTAATTGCTCCCTGGAGTTTACAAACAAATCTGTGATGGTGTTGCTTGAGTAAATAAGTGCTGTTACTGACATTTTGCTTCGCCTGGCTTGTGTGAGCCAAGCATGGTTGAAGGCACTGTGTAACCCTATAGCTGAACCCTCCCTGGAGCTGGGCAAACCTGTGAGCAGGACTCTGGGGCAGGAATCCCAGTGCAACACCTTCCCAGGGTAGTGGCAGACTTCCCTGTGAGTTGTGGCAGAGCTCTGACTGCAGGTTTGTGAGAGGCCAACAGCAAAGTCAAGGAAAAGAAAAGAAGTTCATTTCCTCCCAAAACAGCTCTCCGGAAGAGCTGTGCCTGTGATGGTGAGGATGAGTTGCCTGCCATGTTTGTGCCTGTGGAGAGCAGAGGAAGCTGTGAGCTGCCCTGGAACGTGGTAGGCAGGTGCTCCTGCAGGAGCCCTGGCTCTGGCTGGATGGGCAGCATCCAAGTTAACCAAAGGCATGAAAATCTGTGAGGAGACTCATCCCAGACCTTTGTATCGCATGGAAGTTCTCATCATCTTGTGCTTTGTTTTTACATGGCTGTTGGGGTTAAAGACTTCCCTGCTGTTTATGACTGCTCAATTATATGAGGAAAACAGGACTCAGTTCTCTCAGGACAATTGGTCCCATCCAAGTCCTACAGCATGTTAATATTTCTTTTAAAATTCATGAGTGCATTTGTTTATGAAGTGAACACGTTAGAGCCGTGTCAAGGCTGTCATCTGGGTCTCCCTTGACATGCAGCCCCAAACTTTGCCCCTCTAGCCAATGACCCTGAGAGAGGATCCAATATCCCCTCTCCTCCTTCCTCCCCATACTTCCACAATGAATGAAGAACATTTTCTCCTTTGCTTCCCTCTGGCTATTTCAAATACAGTATGCAGCATGCCTGGATTGACCCTGGGGCTCCTCACTGATGCTGCAGAGTTGGGGCCATGGATGTTCTGCTGCGGGAGAAGGGTCCCAGTTTTCCAGTGCAGCTCCTGTCCCTGGAGAGTCGGGCTAGGGAGGCTGCCAGAGAGAGATGCAGAAGTCCCAGGATGTTTCCTGCTGCTGGAGTATTCTCTTTTGTGCAGAAAGACAGCTGCTGTGTTTGCTGCCCCCAGCTAAAGCTGTTTGGATAGATACAGACTGCATTTCTAAATGGGCAGTTTTTATCCACTTTTTAACACTAAACTCAGGCCCAGGGCGAAGCTGCTGTAGAAATTCCCATGGGAATTAGTGCAGAGTCAGAATGAGAGAGTCTTAAAGCTCCTTACAGTGTTTTCTAGAGCAGCACTGGAAGGGGATGGTATGTCAGCCTTAAACTGAGATTTCCTGTAATTTGTTGGTTTTCACAATTATACAATTATTAAAATGAGAATTTTCTCCATTTTTTCCCTTTGCATTTGCTGGATGCCATGAATCAGAAAGTGGCTGGAACAGTTATCTTGCTCCAATGTAATTTGATTCTCTTCCCCCAACCCCCTTAGTATTTGATGAGAAACCTTTGTATTTTCATGCTTTAATACAATCTGGCACATAATTACAAATGACTCATAGATAATCTTGGTCATGGAGCTCTCTGAAATTAGATGATAATTTAGACTGGAATTTCTGTAGAAAGAACGAAGGAAAAGACAATTATAATTATTCTAATCAAGATATCTTTTTCTTTGCCTGGGATATTGCTCTGTGAACTGCCAGAAGCCTGAAAGTATTTAGACCATTTCTGCCACTCTCTGTTTCCCAGGCAAACACTGCTGAGCACCGGGGAGCTGCCTCGCTGTGAAATTCCCAAAAGTGCTCCTGACAGAGAGGAGAAGATGAGATGTTGTGGGAGCAGGACCACAGAGCTGAGAGCTGCTGGGGTGTGAGTGGGCAGCCACTAAAAAGTTCTGGGTCAGGAGCTTTGTGCAAACCCTGGGGCATCCTGCTGGGAGGGACCAGATCCTGAGAGGCACCAAAAGGGCATTTTGTGACCTCCACCACTGATTGTCACAGCATGGATATAGGCACAGCAGCTGGCAGAAAGGAGGGCTGGGTGTTCCTGTTTGCATCACTGGATCTTGTGCATCCTCCCTTCCTCAGCTTTGGTGTTGGTTTAGGAGCTCCCAGTCACCTGCTGGGCTGTGGGGACAGTTCAACAAGGCCAAGTGCAAGGTCCTGCACATGGGTCAGGACAATCCCAGGGACAAATTCAGTCTGGGCAGAGAATGGATAGAGAGCAGCCCTGAGGAGAAGGACTTGAAGTCTTGGTTGACAAGAAGCTCACTGTGACCCAGCAATGTGTGCTCCCAGCCCAGGAGGGCAAACATAAACTGGGCTGGATCAAAAGCAGCGTGGGCAGCAGGGTGAGGGGGGTGATTCTGCCCCTCTGCTCTGCTCTGCTCTGGTGAGACCCCACCTGCAGCACTGTGTCCAGCCCTGGAGTCCCCCAACACAAGAAGGACATGGAGGTGCTGGAGCGAGGCCAGAGGAGGGCACGAAGGTGCTCAGAGGGCTGAAGCATCTCTGCTGATGGAGACAGGCTGGGAGAGCTGGGGCTGTTCAGCCTGCAGAAGAGACGGCACCAAGCTGAACTTACAGCACCCTAAAGGGGCTACAAGAGAACTGGACAGGGATCTTCCATAATGGCACCTTGATAGGATGAGAGGGAATGGATTTAAACTGAAAGAGGACAGATTTAGACCAGATATTGGGAAGAAATTCCTTGCTGTGAGGGTGGTGAGGCCCTGGCACAGGGTGCCCAGAGAAGCTGTGGATGCCCCATCCCTGGAAGTGCTCTCAGCCAAGTTGGGTGGGGCTTGGAGCAACCTGGACAAGTGGAAGGTGTCCCTGCCCATGGCAGGGGGTTGGAACTAAATTATCTTTATTGTCCCAGTCCAAGCCACGCTATGACTCTGTGACAGGACCACCTTGCAGAACACAAATTGTGTCCTTATCCTCACTCCAGTGCCTGAGACCCACTTGCAGAAGGGATGTCTGGCCCATGGGATGCTGAGCAAGGGAGAATCACCATGAAGGGCAGCCCCAAAGGGGAAGGAGTTGGTTGTGTGAGACTGAGCCTGGACTAGGAGATCTCATGTCCTGGTCACTCCTGTCATGTGGCTGTAAATGAGAGCAGATTGGTAGGAAAATAGAGCATTTATCTTAGGAGAGACTCAGAAGAGTGTCTTGTCTCACCCAGCAAAGGCAAAGAGGGGATCTGAGTTCAATCTAAAAATACTTCAAAGGGGCAGGCACCAGGGAAAATAGAAAGCAAAAAAACCCAAGGTTGCATAAGAATAAATAAGAATAAATTAGCCATGAAGTAATCTAGGCTGAAAACTGGAAGGTTTGTTGGTATTCTGGGAAGTTTCTTTTGGTTTTATGTTCTGTTTATTCAGGAGAGGGACATAAAGGCTGCTCCCTCTGCATCCCAGAGGATGAGTCTGGAATGTAATGACCAACATGTTCATGCCAACATCCCTGACTGTCCTGCTGCTGATTGCTTCTGGCAGCAACATAAAATGAATGTGCTTATGAACGATCCTGAGCCCTGCCCTGCACCCCTGATAGGCATCACCATCCTTCCATCCCACCTCCAGGGCTGCCTGGGGCTGGCTTCTGGAAGTGTCTTCAATAGGGTCAAGCACTGGTGATGCAAAACCTCTCCTGCTTAGAAACCAAGAGGTGTTGGGCCAACAAAAAAGCCAATTCAAATGAATGCAGCAGGGTCATGGGAAGAGGGATGTGATTGCACTGATTTTCATGCTCACTCTTGGCATTAATTAGATCAAATACTGTTTTTGATCTGTGGTGGGTACAGGTTTCTCAGACAGCTGTCCTCCCATGGGGCAACGTCCAGTCCCCACAGGGCCCATACACCAGGTGAGTGGGACCCCAGGTGGCTCCAGCCCTGGGAGAAGGAGGTCTCTGCCATGCAGATCCCCTGCAGCACCCACTCCATGGGTTAAACATGAGCTTTGCCTTGTTTGTGGGCCCAGTGGAGGGGAGAGGGCTGGGGGGTGACCTGTGAAAGCAATGAGCACATCTCTGCCCCTCACGCTGTGGGTGCCAAGGGCTGCTTGCACACACGAAACTGTGTGTTAACAGCTGAAATCTCACCTCCTTTTTTTTTCCCCCTGCACCTTTATAGCTCTTGGCTTCTTCCCTGCCAGCTCTTTTCCCACCTACCACTTCCTAGCACACATCATATTGCAGCATCACACCAATCCCTTGGCGAAGGAACCCTGATGGGGACTGGGCTAAAGTCTCCCCTAAAAAGAACTTTGCCTATTTTGCGTTTATTTCTTTTTCAAGCAAAAACTTTGCCTTGCTTCCTCAGTTACGATGGCATTTCCAGGTGTATGCCAGGGTGCCATGGCAGCAGAGCTGGCAAACAAAGGCAAGGTGAGATGTTGTGGATGGGCAAGGATAAAACTCAGGAATGCTAATGTGCTGTGGAAGCCACTCTGAGGCCAGGAAGGTGATAACACTCAGTTAATTCTGTTTGCCAAGCCACCATCTGATGTTGCAGCTGTGTCCCCAGCTTTGGTTCAAACCCTGCCAGCAGTGATATCCCAGCCAGCACTCTCCCTCCCCGTGCTGCCACAGGCTCTGCAAGGGATGAGGGCAAAGGGGCTTTGCTGGAATGAACGAAACAGGAGTTTCCCAACTTGCATTAAGATCCTCCACCCTAAATGGGGTTATCTTTTGTAGGAGCTCAGGTTCTTGTGGATAAGCCCTGCCACCCCCAGTCTTGATGCACTGGGGTAGCATCTTCCTGCTGTGCCAGCTCAGTTTGTGCCTGCAAAACAGTTAAGCCTGAATGTTTACTCCTGCTGTAGGATTATGCAGGCAGCACTGTTATTCTGATGGAGCTCATCCCTTTACCCCCAGGAAAGCAGCCAGAGGAGGCTCAGATGGCTGGGGGAAGCATTTTATCCTTATTTTGCTATGATGCTGTGCTGCCAGCAAGTGGGATGGGACTGGCCTGGGGCTGGGCCAGCACAGAGGCTCGAGGAAACAAAACAGTGGTAGATTTCATGTTTCCCCCTGTATTTATTAACTGCACACTCAGGGCAGGCTGTGAAGATGGGGGGGGCTATTGGCTCTGCCATGAGGGTGAGGTGTGGATGAGCTGGGATCCCCTCAGGACACTGTTCTGCTGGAGCACCAGCAGAAACACCAGAAAAAAATCACATTCCTGTGAGGAAAGGCTGAGACAGTTGGGATTGTTCAGCCTGGAGGAGAGAAGGCTTTGGAGAGACCTTCTAGGACCTTCCAGTACCTAAATAAGGAGAGCTGCAGAGGGACTTTTTACAAGGGCATGGAGTGGCAGAACAAGGGGGAATGACTTCAAACTGAGAGAGGATAAGTTTAGATTGGATAGCAGGAAGGAATTCTTTACTGTGAGCGTGGGGAGACTGTGGAACAGGTGGCCAGAAAAGCTGTGGATGCTGCATCCCTGGCAGTGTTCAAGGCCAGGCTGGATGTGACCCTGAGCAACCTGGTCTGGTGGAAGATGTCCCTGCACCCAGCAGGAGGGGTGGCACTAGAAGAATCTTTAAGTCCCCTTCCAACACAAACCAATCTGTGATTGTCTGATTCTATGATGCACTATTTTTTATGTGCCTGCAAACCCTAGTTAACCCAGCAACAGCACGAACAAACTGGAAAGCAGCTTGCAAGAGGAGGGCTTGCTCTGCCAGGGGTTTCTCAGGGCTGTCCTGCTTCCTGAAGCCTGTCAGAGTCAGGTTTAAGATCCTGTAGAAGTAGCAGGAGACTAAAGTCTCTGATAGATGCAAAAATAGCAAGATCAGAGAAAAATGCAATTGGATTCGGAGCAGCTGCTGGGAAACAGATTCTTTGCAATAAACTGAAATGCTCTTAGCACTTGATGTTTGTGCACTACAGTGAAAACACCCCTGGTACAGGAGGTTTATTTTAACTACAGAGGACACAACCTGTCAAACGAATGCACAGCTTCTGATTTGATCTAGCTCATTTTCATGTGTGTGTTTTTTCTGATCCTTGGCAGCTCTTGTGGGGCTTGTTGAGGCTGATTTACTTGTGCTTTTGGAAGGTGGGCTTTATGGGAAGCCACAGCTTCTGATCCCCATGTGGAAATGCATTATCAGACTCGATGGAAGAATAAGCAGGGCGATGATGGATGTTCAGATTTGCCAGCTGAGCTAAAACACTGAAGGGGAAGAAAAAAAAAAGCTGTTCTAAAAATTTCATTTGATCTCAATCCAGATATCTGATTTCACTTCAGAGAAACTGTGTATTTTTTAGTATTTACTACACACACACACACCTGAAATGTAAGTTACATTTAATGGACACTCGCTCTAGTATTTGTAGTAAGGGATCATGTGTAAACTTTTGAAACACTGCTTCACAAAGAAAAGTTAATTAAAAAAAAAAGTTAATACTGTAGTCAAACTTCCCTTTGTCAGACTACTCTTCCAGCTCCCTTTTGCCTTAACCAGCCTGACATGCATCTGTGAACTCTTTGGGTCTGTCTGAATCTGCATTTTCAATTGCTTAAGCTCTGAACAAAGCATTTCCTTCCTGCATTGGAGAAAGCTGCTCTGCATCCTCTGCCCCCAACAACACCAGATGCCCCTGCTCCTCTCCTGCCTTTTGTTCTTGTCTGGGAAGTTTCTGCATCACTCCTTTGGTACAGCAGCGATATCAGAGTGTAAAATAAGGAATCTCTGTTCTGTATTGAAGCACTTGGTGTTTTTGGGCTGCAGCTGGGACCTTACAGTGCTCCCTGCTCCTGGCTGAGCTCACATCTCTGCAGGGATAACTTCTGCCTGTCCTCCTGCTGATTTCTGAAGGAGAAAATTAATAGGCAGGAAGCCAACAGCTTTATAGAGGTGAGACTTTGTGACAGAAAGGGACTTTGACGGTGCTGTGAAAGGAAAATTATTTCTATACAATTTAACATGAATCAATGTCTTTTGAAGACGAAAAAAAATCCACCACAACAAAACACCACCACCTGAGGACCCAAAAAAGAAAATGTGTCTGCTTTTAGCATGGTGGTGGTACTGCTGTTCAGTAGTGGATACTGGAGACTGATGTTTTCACTGCCCAGGGTGGAAGTGACTCACATCTTCTCTGGTGGAGGGATCTGAGCAGAAGCAGGGCTAGGGGGGTTCTGTAGGCATGGCTGAGCCAGGTGTAAGGCCCACTTGGCCCCAGACTGGCTGCTCTCTCCTTTCATGGTTTGGTTTGAGATGCTTTCTAGAGTGCTGGCACAGAGGTGTGGAAAAGAGGGGTGGGCAGGTGGTCATCTCTTTCCTCTTTGCCTGGAGGCAGCACCACCTCTTCTTCAGGAGACCTCCTCCATGTGTAACTCTTCCCTCTGTGGGAAATGTTTGGGGATGTGCACGTGCTCAGCCCACCACACACGGATTTGGGAGTGAACTTGAGCAGCCTGTCAGCAGGGAAAACATTTAGCCACTCTGTGGACCCAGCTCCATATTGTGCAGAGGGCAAATCCACCTGGTGTCCACCTTGCTCAGCCCTTCTGTTACCCTCAAATACCTGTGATTAATCAGCTTTTCCTGTGAAAATCCTACCCAGAACATGGCAAGTCAGGAACGAGGAAGTGATTGCTGGTAGACATGTATCTAAATTGTTGAACTGGTACCAAGCCAGTAACAAAGGTGATTTTGACTAATGTTCCTACTGCAGGCAGAAGCTGCAGTGCTTTGAGGAGCAGAATAGCTCAGCCAGCAGGTACCTGACTGCAAAATTAATGATTGATTCTCAGTTCTATATTTATTTTAATGTGTCACCTTCATTCTGCTTTCCCCTTGTACCTACCAGCTCGGGCATAACTGGGTACAGAGGAGGTGACTCTCACTCAGGGAACAAAACCATAACAGCCTCTTGCAGCATCATCCACGGACCTTGGAAAGGACCATGGAGGCACATGGTCCTCAGGCCCCAGGAGCAGATGCTGGGGGATGAATTTCAGAGGGAAGACATCATGGCTGGGCAGATGCAGTATGTTCACAGGCAGAGAAAGATTTCCTTTTAAATTTGATTTATGAGAAGTGGAGGAAGGGTGGGACTTCCCAAAGCAGCTAAGGGAATTAGGTGCCTGATTCCCATTGATTTCCCTCTGACAGAGATTAATGCACTGTTTTCCACTTTGTGATGTACCCAGATGTGTTGGCAGGGCAGGATAATATATCAATCAGTGAGTCATCTGTCTGCTTGCTAACTCCCATGAACGGCAGGAGGATATCTTACATTAGGCTCTGGATCGGGCTTTTGTCTGCTAATCATATTTTGGGTCATGTGGTGTTGGTTGTTTTTGTTTTTGGTGACTGCAGGGTGTGTTTGCAGGGGGTCCTGGGGCACTGCACCAACAGTGGGCAAGGCTGATCCATTGAGTGGGTTTTTCATGGGGTGAGGCAGCAGCAGGTTTTAGAGAGGAGAACATCCCTGGTCTATTTTCATTTCCCCGAATTCACAAGAATCGCAGGAAGAATAATTGGACTAAATTATATTTTCCAACCACCTTAGGCACTTTGCTGAGGCTGCATTTGCATGACAGAGCTTTTTATTTTCCACCTTCTGATACTCAGCAGGAGAGGGACATTATTGTCACTAGAATATTCCCAATTCATTGAAATTTGAGTGGGCTAATTAAATAATGTAAAAGCCTTGCCAAAGCCCAACACTTTTGTGTGAAAGGAAACGGCATGGCGTCCCCTCTCCTTATTTAAATGGGAGGAGAGGAAATATGTGAGTCTAATGAACTCTATAAGTTCCTGTGGCTTATTCTGAGCAAAGCAACCTTTAGCACTATTTGCATTATTAATATCCCAGATGGGCAAACTGACTGATACTTGACACCAGAAAAAAATCACATGGAAAAACTTTATAAACTTCTTCCTGTTGTCTTCATGAGATTTCTCCTCAGTCTCAGGGAGTGAACATTGCTCCTTGAAAACATGTTGGAAATGGTGAGCACTTTCTGTCTGTATTTCATATTCTGTTTGTTTAAGGACTGGAAGTTTTGGCCTTGGAAGTTAATACCCAGCTCCCATTCATGACAGTTGACTTTGGATGAGGCACATGTTGCTCCAGGTCTTTCTAGAGAGAGATGTGAACTTCCATCTTGGCAGAAGGACGCAACCAAACCTCTGTTCTCACCAGAGCACTGCAGTTTTTGTTTTTTAGGGAAATCCAAAGTATTTGCACCCTCCTCAGTGTCTCTGCCAGCTCTGCAAACCCTTTCTGCTCACCAGGTGCCTTAGTGGGACCAATGGTTTCTCCAGGGTCCCTGGGGGCTCAGTTGGCCAGATCTAAATGTGACAGAAACAGGGACATGCCAGGGTCAGATCACAATGCCCCACTCTGCCCTGACACTGACTGAGCACTGAATCTCTGACATGATCCAGGTTAAACATCCTTTTTGGATGCATGTTCTTTTAACCCTAGGTTAAAACCAGATCAAACCCGGGGTAATTTCAGTGGCCCTGTTTGCAGCTGGAGCTGTGGGGTCTGATGGGAAGGAGGAACTTTGGAAACTGGGTTTGCTGCCAAAACTGGGGGCTTCTAATCTTCACTCTCCTAGCTGTAACAGAACTGCCTCCTCATCAGAGCAGGCACAGGAGGCCCAAACCATAATTCCTCTGAGGGGTCACACTTTGGTCTGCAACCTGAGGATGCTGCAATTTTCCTCACCCCTCCTTCACTGTCTGGGTGATGGAGACTGTAAACCCAGGGGACTGGGTGAGGTATCACAGGAGGGGCCTGTGGACTTGTGTGGAGCATCTAGAAACACTGCTATGTCCAGGCAGGAACTATAAGAGAAACTGCAAGCTCAAATTTACAAATAGCTAATGGGGATCCCAAGATTTTCCAGAGGATACATGTGGGATCATCCCACCCCCGGTGTACTAGGTAACCCTATGGAGAAATGATGTTCCTGGCTATCCAGAGCTCTGGGTTAGGAGCCTGGCAAGTTGCATTTGCACTAAGAAGATGTCTCATGGTTTGATGGTTTGGTTGTTTTTTCCTGTACAACATGTGAGATGTGGTGAGAAGAAATGCTTGAATCCTTCTGTGCCCAGATTGCTGCTACAAGTGAGTGCCTGAGGCTGAATGTTTCTGAGTGATTTCACTGTCCAGTCAGGGCTGTTGATTCTGCTCCATCAGGTGCTGGCAGCTTGCTGGATGTGCTAAGAATTGCTGGGCTTTTAAAAGGCCTTTAATATATAGTCTGTCCTTGCCAGTGCTCTGAGAAACTTTGTGAGGTTCCCAGAAGGTCAGACAGAGCTTGGAAATGTCCTGAAGTATTTGTCCCAAAATCTTTGCTGGAATAAGAGCTGCTCTTCTGGTTTCAGGCCCTGTCCAAGAAGGCACTGTAGCTGCCTGCCAGCCCCTCCGAGGTCCTTGGCTGGAAATTGTGTGTGTGTGCTTGCTTTTAAATGAATGAATAACATTGTTAAAGCCAATAAGGACATCCATGTGCCTGGCACTTGGTTTGTTTTATGCTCTGCTTTCAGTTAGGGTTTGATGTTTTATCAGCCTCCCTTTGTGCTTCTGCAGACTTGTCCCTGCTCCTGTGTCTGCTCCAAGCCCCCATCCTCCATGTGGGCATCCCGTGGTGGGCTCTGCATCCCTCCCTCCCTCCACCATCAGCAGGTCCCCCTCTGCCTTCCCTGCTGCAGGACATTTTGTGCAGTGCAAGGGAAGAGTGAGCATCACCCCTGCTGTCCCCCAGCTCCAGTCAGTGACCACAGAATTCAGAGAATGGATGATGGTGCAAGCGTGATCAGATGGGAGGCAATGAACTGAGGAGAAGCATTATTAAAACTGCAGCAGCTGCAGGCTGAGCAGTGCATAAAAGTTTGCAGGGATCCTGCTTCTGGCCTCTTCCTGAACCTGGCAGTCATCTTGAGGAGTCACATAGGTGACTGCCATAGGTTACAGAAACTTCTTGACACCCTGTATGACCCATGAGTTCTTATTTAAAAAAAAAGAAGAGTAAATGCATCAGAAAAAGTGCAGAGGAGGTTGAGCAAATCAGCAATGCTGAAGTCCCTGCAACAGCCATTTATTGTATAACTCACCCTGGGAAGTTGCCTGTGCTACAGAGGGAGCAAGAAAGTCCTTGCAGTCCCTGCCAGTCTGATCAGTGGACTCTGGAGACAAGTTTAACTCCAACAGACTTGGAGGCTGAAGGACAACTTGATGTCCTAAAGCTGCCTTCTCTGCTGGGCCAGTTCTCACCCTCCCCTTTTATGTACTTTCTGCTATTTTTATCTGGCACACAGGTGTGCTGAGTAAGAGTGCCCTCAGTCACTACTAATCAGCAGCCTCCCCAATCATGTCTGGATAAATAGAAGTGTAACATATGCCCCAAATGGCAGAAGAACTGGAAAACTTGGGTGACTAATCACTGTGAGAGGGTGCATCACAGCCACCAGAGCCATTTCTGCTAAGCTCAGGCTAAAATCCCAGAGCAGATGCTATTTATGTTGTACAGCACTTCAGAAGCAGCCCTGCAAGAAAGCAGATAGAGATGAAGGTCAGACCAGGCCTTTTAAACACTACATTACTTAAATGGCTTTTCCTGCCTCAGCTGTCTTGCTCTGAGATTAGCCCAACTCCAAATGAGGAAGGTTTTTTCCCTGTCACAGTAAATCCCATGCATATTTCTGTGCTGGTGCTGAGGCTGGGAGATGCAGAGCTATCCTGTACGTTTCCAAACAATTCCTCAAGCCGAACACTTGGCTGGGAGATCCCTTCTGAAATAGTTAACGATTACGACATCTCCCCACATTGCATCAATCCTTTGATCTCTGTGCTTGAAAAAACCCAGCAACTCATTTTCTAAATTGCTGTCAAGTCTTTAATTTTTTAGATACCTAAAGCTGACATGTGAACACACCCATGTCTATAGCATAACCTTGGCTTCTCTGAATTTATGCGAAGCTTGGCGAAATTTGAATGATTGAGTTACTAAAATAACTTTCAGTGTAATTACCATGCATTGCCTTTCCAGGTACCAGGGAAATTGGATAATTGAAGTTCAGGTGATGGAGGTTGCACAGCTCTTTGTAAAAGCATGGAGTGTCCACTGCAGCTCTTTGAAGAAACCTCATTAAAATCAACCGAGCAGCATATGAAAACACTGAGTGGTTCATGGTTTGGGAATACTTCTGCTCTTCTGTGGCCATTTTTTTCTGATAGGCTGGCTGGAAAACTGGCTGGGTGCTCATGAGTGAGGATTGGGTTGCAGAGGATGCTGCATTCAGTGCAGTCCAGGGATGCTGCAGTGGCTGTCTGGAGTGTTTGCACCTCCTGACACTCTGCAGGGGCAGAGACCAGACTCTGCATTTTCAAAGCAAGTGTAAACCCAGATTTAGCACCCTATGGGTTACAGATTTAATCCAGTATAACAGAGAGCAGCATGTGGCCCATACTTCAGAGCTATCACTGGTTCTCATGTAATAAAGCAGTGGCACAGACCTGAATACCTCAGAAACCATCTTTTCCTGACTCTGACCCCACCCTGACAACTGTGTGCCACAAGAATGCCTGCACCCTGGGTTAAAATTGCACTTACCAGCAGAGAGGTTAACTCAGCACTTTCGCAGAGTTGCTAATTTGAGTGCCTTGTAAAGGCCTCCTTGTACCAAAACCAGCATGTCCTTGACCTATTGCTATTTACGTAGATTGCCAGATTATACATTTAGTTATTTTTTCCTATGCTGCCTTGAAGAGCTGTAGAAAGAACCACCTCTCCATCAGCTGAGCGAGGCACCCCACAGATCTTTGTTCCAGGCTCTCAGCAAACTCAAGGAAATATTTCTGTCACCTGTGTTTGTTCCACACCTTTAACTTTTCTTTGGAAACAGAATTTCTTGAGGCTTTTAAAGACATTTGAGGCACTTGCCTGTGCCCAGCTTCCATATCCTGAGCAGAGCAAAGTGGGAGGCACAGGTGCTCCCTTTCACCAAGTATCAGAGGACTGAAAGATCTTTTTTGGGTCAGAACAAAATGGGATGCCCACATGAACACAAGGGAACTGTGCAAATGCTGGATTTCTATTTTTTTGTTCTTTGGCCAAAATGTGAAGGAACCTCAGGTTAGATCAATTCAAAGTAGATTTTTAAAAGTATTTTTGCAAGGTGAAATATTAAGCAAAATATTTTGTTTTACTGAGAGCATAAAGTCTGACTGCTCTGGTACTTGACTTTGTTATTTTTTCATTATGAAGCTTGAAACAAAGCCATGTATTTCATGCCTGAATTTCTAAGAATTCCACTCCCCTCATTTTTTTTTTTTTTTAATTTGGAACATACCCAAGAAGTTCAGTCCAAGCTAATAAAATCTGGCCATCTTGAGAACTTCATTTTAAAAAAAAAAAAATTTTTGCACTTTAATATTTCTGGCTGGTTTTCCTGTGGAGCTCCCAATCTTACGCCCCCAAATCTTGCCTCTGGCACCATACCCCATGTGAAAGCTGTGGGTGAACTGACTTTGTGTTGTCAAGTGTGACTTTGGCTTGAAGAGCATCAGGTCCTTCAGGATGGTCTCCTGTGACAACTCAGGGCAGCTTCCCAGAGACCAGGAATTTTCTGAACAAAAGGACTAAAAAATGTTGGGAGGGACAAACTTTTAGGCTCTGATCTACATAACCATCGTAGTGACAAGCCTGTGTGTTGCTCTAGTACTGCATCTTATTTTGCCAGCCAAGTGTGATACTAGATCCAACTGGAAAAATATAAAAATAAAAAAAGAAGAGCTCAAGTCCCAGCTCAGATGACAGTTATGAAGTTGAATCAACCCAGCCCAAGCTAGGACAGCACTTAAATGTGTTCCCAGCCTTAGGAATGTACTTAAACTGGATCTAAGCATGGCTCTGAAAATGCTCATGTGTTTTCTAGAGCTCAGTTTGCTGCTGTCCCAAAGGTTCCCATGAAAGCTGTTGCCTCCCTAGGTAAAGCCTAGTGCACAGTTCCCAGAAATGTAAAAACTATGGTTAAATAAAATGCCAATAATTGGATTTATGTCATCTAAATACTCTTTGTGTGAAATCTCCCGTCTGGATGTGGGTGAAATGATTTCTTTCATCTTTGCATAAAACCAAGAAGTTATAAAAATCAGAAGGTATAAACATATCCTTCAGCAGCAAGTGTTGTACTGAATTGGCAATTCTTCTGCAGCTGAAGGGAAAAAGATGTTAAATATTACTATATTGTAGTGTACACATTAGAAGAATATTATACAAAAACAGCATTCACTGTTCTGCATTAAACAGAGGTATATATGCATTTAAATAGGCACATCATGGCTTGGGTTTATTGCGACAATATTTTATTTATCTATCACAAGCTTATTTTTACTGCTGACAAACATTTTCTGTGTAGTTTGAAATTCAAAAGAAATAGTCACACACAATCATTAATGTTTAAAGTCACAGGATATTATTTAGTGTAGTGCTAGTTGTATTATATTATACATTATGCATTAAATACTTTTTGGTGGTACACTTATTAAATACAAATTGAGGCAAACCAATCCCTCAGTGGAAACAGACCTGCCAAATAAGTATTTTCTTTTTACTTTCAATCTGACATACAAATGAAGATCTTCTGGATTTCAAAGCTGGTGCTGTTTTTACCCCCCTCTCTCAGTTTCCAGTGTGGATTTCCAAGGCTATGGGGACTTGTTAAGGAAAGATCAAACATAATATATATGTATTAATGCATGAAACAGATATATTTACCTCACTGGGGCACTGAGAATTAATTAGTCGCTGATTAGAAAGCGGGGGAAAGTGAAAACCACTACCCAAGCACTCAGTGCTGTTTTTCCTTTGAATGTGCAGCTGGAGATGGAGCCAGCCAGGGATGGTGCCATGGGAGGTGTCTGGGTGTGGCTGCTGCCCAGGTGTGCTCTGCACTGTCCACCTGATGGATTTGTGGATTCCTGGGCTGCTTGGGTGTGGACAGTCCTGATGAACCAGCCTGTGTCTGCAGCCTGTGGGGCTGCAGTGTCCCCAGAGCCTGGCCTGGAGGGGCTGCTCCCAGCTCAGTCCGTGGAATGGCTGGGTTTGAGCACAGGAGCAGCCCCAGGATCCCGCAGGCTGCTGGAATGCCTGGATCCTGGTCACACCAGAGAAGGGCAAGAGCAGAGCAAAAGTGAGAGAGTGGCTCTCCTCAACAACCCCCAGCCCCTACCAGGCACTTCCCAAGCCTGATTAACCACCCCCAGATTTATTTTATGTGGATATGTTTGTTCTTTCATTCTCTCCCTGAAGCCAGGTAAACCCTCAGCATCCCCAGGGCAGTGCTGCAAGGAGCTCCCAGAGCTGGTTTTTTTTAATTCCATTTTTTTGTTTGTTTGTTTCTTTTGTTTTTTGGTTCGTTGGTTGGTTGGTCGGGTATTTTTTGTTCTGTTCTTGTTTTTTTTTTTTCAGAAAGCCATCTTTTTTGTTTGTTTTTATCCTGCCATCCACAGGTTTGATGCCATAGACATCAGTCCCTGCTCTCCCTCTCCAGACTCCTGAGCTTACAGACCCTTATCACATCTCCCCTGTCATTCAACTCCCACCGTGAGAGGCAAGACAAATCCTGCTTAGCTGTTTCCTGTGTGGGTTAATTTCCCTGAACTTCCCTCTAAGGACAAGGCCCATTGAGCCAGTGCTGAGGGATGGAGAGCTTGGTAAAAATGAACTTACAAAGCATGAGTTTTTCTGCAAAGCCTCTGGGAAGGTGAGAGCTCTCATCACACTGGGAGGGGAAGGGAGATGAGTTTGGAAAGGAGATTTTTGTAGCTAGCTGTGTGTTGAATTACTGCTCCTGTGTGAATTTTTGTTTCTGAATGCTGTGGCAGGTATTGGTATATTGGGATTGTAATTAGGAGGCAGGACAACCAGGAGTTTTATGTATGTGTCTTTTGTTATTTAAATCTTCTACATACAGCCAGCAAGCTCTGGAGCCTCCTGTGCTGGCTTTGCAGCTCTTGTCTCACCAGTGAAACCCATTTAAATCATGGAGACTCTTGGGTCTCCCAGCTGTCACAGCCCCCTGCTACAACAAGAGAACCAGAAAAGCCTCTCTACCACCTCTGGCTCAGTTCAGCAAATTTGATTTGGGTTTTCATGTGGGCTGGAGGACGGGGTTGTGTTGGGTGGGGTCACAGATATCCAGTGCATCCCCAGGCATACAAGCAGCAAGTCACAAACCATCTCTAGAGAGAAAAGAATACTGCAAAATCTGGAAAAAAAAATCAAAAAAATGAAGTAAAACATTAAACTAAAGAAAAATAATAGCTCATGATGTCTTTGTGGGATTAGAAACACACTTCTTAGGCAGGCTTTAACCCCTTAATTCACTCCCAGTGAATTAATTTAATTCACTCAGAACTTGCACATGAATGGAAAGCAGGACTTTGAGAAACACGGCACAAGGGGGTGGAAAGCTGGGTGTTGCCCCTCAGAGCAGCTGTAGATGAGCAGGGGTTTTGAGTCCTTGCAGAAGCAGCCGAGCCCTGAGGTGATGGCCAGCCCTGGCCACAGCCCAGCTTCTTCTTGCCTCTGTGCAGAAAACAGCACAGAAAAAGGCCACTCTACAGAGCCACGCTGAGGCCTGCCCTGAATTCCACTGGAGTTCCTTGACACGAGGTTTTCCCTTCCCTGGGGGACACATAAAAGCATTTATCCACCCAATCCATGTGGGCTGAGGGCTGCCGTGGGAGAGCATGTCCCTGCGTGTGGCTCCAGGCGCGGCTGTCAGGGACTCATCACAGAATGTCTGGGTTGGAAGAGACCTTCGAGATCATGGAGTCCAACCCGTGCCCTAACACCTCAACTAGATCATGGCACTGAGTGCCACATCCAGTCTCTTTTTACACATCCTTTTTACACATCCTTTTTACACATCCTTTTACACATCCTTCTTTTAAACACATCCAGGGATGGTGACTCCACCACCTCCCCAGGCAGACTATTCCAGAACTTGATCACTGTTTCATGAAAAACTTCTTCCTGAGGTCCAGCCTGTATTTCCCTTGATGCAGCTTGTGTCCTCTGATTCTGTCATGTGCTGTCACTGGCACGGGGTTCCACACATTTTAGTGCATTTCAGCTAGGACCCCTTGGACACACATCTTGAGCACACAAGCAGCATTCTCTCAATATTGCTCTTTCTGCTTCAGCAGCAGACGGATTGAGCAGCGACTAATTCCTCTTTTCTTGAAAGCAGACCAAGCCTCAGCGCCCGAATCTCTCATTAAACAAGCAGATTTACTGCCTTCTAATTTCCTATAGATTTTGCATTAGCCTCTTATCTGCTGTGCCTCCCACAGCAGACTGGAGAGTCTGTTCCCCATCTGGGTGGCAAACAGTGTCAGGATTTAAGCACATTTACAGGGCGCGGTGGCTGCGGGCTGGCACTGACCGCTGACTTCGGTAGGTGAGGGGACAAGCTGTAGCTGCCACAAAGGAAAACCTCCAGGCTTAGGCTCATTTTATCCAAATCTGTCAGAGACTTAACATCTTTGTCTGCATGTAATTAAAAAGAGGACATGAGAGGACAGGGAAGTTAAGTGGATGCAGCACAGACTGGTGGGGTGACTGCTAAGGCAACCAAGAGGAATATGAGAAAACCAGGAAAAAACATTAAAAATAGCTCCGGTTTTTAGGGCCACATAAGGCAAGCTCTGTAGCAATTGAAGGGAGGGTCATAAATCCATTAAAACTATTCACAACGCTATGAGAACAGGGGCAGTATAATATTTTCCCCTGCCACTTCAGCCCCCTGTCACAGGGAAAGGGGATGGATGGTGAAGGAGGGGGCTCAGGGGAGGTAGGTTTGCCGGGCCAGCTCCCAGCAGAACTGTGCTGACCCCAGCACAGGTGGGAGCAGCAGCACACACCTGGCCTGAGCTGGGCTGGGCTGGGGCAGTGCGGGCAGCGCGGGCTGGCCCCGCTTCTCTCCCGGGAATGGTCCCGGCTGGGGATGGACAGCGTGGTGGCTCCTCCCTGCTGGCCTGGCGGCTCTGCCTTCAGCCCCATCTGACCCCGCCAGAGAGCTGAAATTCAGTCTCCTGCTGTCCATTGGGTGGAATCCATGAGAAAACAGCAGTGTTGCAACTCAGAAAGGAGTCTGTTTACATCTTTGGTAGAGTGGATGAAAGCACCCAACCAGCCCTGTTTATTTTAGCAAATGTTTTATGGATCGTCTGGAATTTTCATTAAAGTGTTATTTTAAATTTTTCTTTTCCTCTTTCTGAATCAGGAGATAGTGGAAAGCCAAGGAGACCCTCCCGAGACCTGGTGTGGAGTGTCTAACAGGGTAATTAACCCACGTTCTCTAAGAAACTGTACTTCAAGTCTCACAACTTCAAAGAAAAACCCCACAGTATCCCTGGCTGCAGGGTGTCCATGTCTTGCTGTCTGACATTGGATGCAAAGGGGATTCATTCTCCCACATCCAAGCTGAAATTCCCCAGGTACTAATCAGCAATCTCACATTTTCAGCTTGAAATGATTTGTGTGAAAGCCATTAGACAGTAGGAAGTGGGGTGTATGAGAGAGTTCTCGCTCAGCCTTTCCAAAGAAGAAGTAATTTTTTATTTGCATTCCTTGCCTGGTGACGTTTAAGATTTTTGCCCCCAAATTTTAAGCAGTAGAGGGAACTGCACCACCCTGTGCTTCAGCAGCGTTAGAAACAAAATCTGGCTGTTGAGTGTTTGTGTGTTGTCTTAGACCTGAGGTTCCATGCAGAGATATCTTCTTTAGTGGAAATTAAATAACATACAGCTGCCCCTGTCTACAAGGCTCATTACTGTCTGTCAGTTCTGACCATTATATCCACTTAAAATACCACAGGGAGAGCATATTGGGATTCTTCTGATATACTATTCCTCCAAAAGTCAATCAAAAACCAATCTAGTGCACTTAAGGCTTTTACTGCTTTGCTGAAGACAATCTCCCAGTATTGGCTAATCTGCACAGCCTGCTCCGATAGCACAATGATTTTTGAGGGCATGTGAGAAGAGATTACCTACCTGTTTGTAAATGAGAATAATGGCTCGCTTTCCCTGGGCTCTGGGTGTGCCATCAGAGGTGACAAACGCAATTACTCCTCCTCCAACCGCAAGAGGGGAGAAACCCAAGTGCAACCCAAGTTTGGACTGTGCCATAAATTCAGCTGGAAGTTGCTGGGTGGGAGGGAACCGTCAGTGGGATCAGCTGGTCGGGGAGGTGAGCAGCAGGCAGTGGAGCTGAGTTGTTTCCCCCAGGTGCTGGTATGTGAGGCAGACTCCAGTGTGGGAGGGGAAGGGTTTGTTTTCAGAGCAGCTAATAGTCCCAAAGTGTTGGAATCCAGGGTACAGAGAATGTTTTTTTGTCTGTTTTAGGAAGCTCTGATCCTCAGCAGAACACTGCTTTTAACCTCTGTCCCAGGGAAAAAATTGCCAAGGCTCTGGGAGTTGGAGCATACAGGTGTGAACTAGATAGCAGTAGTAGTAATAGTTTGTCACAGGGTGAAAAATTTAGAGTTTTAGGATTTTAATATGAGAGTGAATAGGGGACAAGATGGAGGATTTTGGGTGTTGTCTTCTCTTCTTCTTGTTCTTCTTCCACTCCATTTTCTGTAGTACTGGTGGCAAGAAGTCATTGGTTAGAGAAAGCAGTGGCACAGATGCTATGTGAGTAGATTAATAGAAGTTATTGGTAGAAAAGTAAAAACAAGATATGTGTTAGAAGGTAATTGGACTGATAAGTTTTGAAAGTCCTTGCTTTTGGGTGTTTGCAGGCCATTTTGCTCCATTTTGTGCTTTGCTTTCTGACGTGTTAAGTCTAGTGTACTAGACTTCTGATAACAGAAGAATAAACAAAGACAGAGACAGAGAAAACTCAGAGTCTGGCTTGTTCTTCATCCTTGCCAAGGACTCACGAGGGAACCTCCTCCAAAGGGCCCAGGAGGAAGGATCCCAGCCGTGTGGGGACCACCAAAAAAACCCCACACAAAGCATCCCGAGGGCCTGTGCATCGCTTTGCTCTGCAGTCAGGGCAGGGAAACAGGGAAGCAGCAGAGCACAGCAGCGTGCAGGGAGAGAGACAGCCTGCCAGAGCAAGGGGACAGGCTTGAGTGATGCTTCCTGCAGATGGAGGGATGGATGGACAGATGGACAGGCACAGCGCTGGCCGGTGAGAGTTCCAGAAGAGTTAAGAAAATATTGTGTCCCTATTGAGGTTCTGTGAACCTCCAGGACACTTCTCAGGGGTGGAGGGGAAACCAGGGCACAAAGCAATTCAGCAATTAACACAGATGGCTTAGATGAAACCAAAGATGAGAGCAGAGGAATCTTTGCTCCCTGTCCTGCTTTAGTGAAAGCAGTGTCCCTTTGCTCCCTCAATTTAGAAGTAAGTTTCAAGTCTACATTTTTCAAGACATGCAGTGTCCCTGAGGGTTGTGTACTGGAAGTTAGCATCAGTCTGGCTTCCAGATGACACAGAATGCCTCCATGGATGCTCTCACCATGCATAACCCAGGTATTCCAGCACTGCTGGTGCTCTCACTCACCTTGAGAGGCTCAATGCCTTTGAGGAGGGACAGCCCACACTGTTCCCTTCCTGTTCTAGCCCTCTCATAAAGCCAGGGCTCTCCTTCTGTGCCAAAACTCCCAACTCAAACATCAGTTTATGCATATTTCATGCATAACTGAGGTATCCTCTGCACAGCTGTACAGAGCTGTACACAGCTGTACAGTTGTACATCTGAACAAAGGCAGATTTCTCCAAGTATAGCTGGTACTGAGACAGAGAGCTGCAGTGGTGGGGCTTAGGACAGCCTAAACACCAGTATTCTATGTGTATAGCAGCAGTGTGTTGTGTTTTGGTTGTTAGAAATGACTGGTGTCCTTCACAAACTCCTTGGGGTTCAGATATGCTCCTCCCTGCCATAGAAAGACATTTTGTCCTTCCCTGAGCTCTGTTCCGACAATTTTCATGCCAGGTTGTGCATGTACTCTGTTAGCACATTTAGTGGTGTTTGAATGTGTTAGGGAGCTGGACACTTACTGTGATGTTCCAGGGCCCCATTTTTAATATCCAGGGCTTAATCTCCCAGTTTCTTTTTCTCTTTCCCTTAGGTGCACCTGGAATCACCCTCTATTAACTCAAGGTGGAGTTTCCTTGCCACAGGGGCTTTTCTAGGGGACAGAAAGGCACAGAACAAATGCAGTGTCACCTGGGGTTAAACTACTCCAGACCTGCCTTCAGAGTCCTTCCCTCATTGCTGGCAGGGATGGCTGCATGAGATCACAGAATACTTTGGGAACAGAGAAGGATGGACTCACCTGCTCCTTGCTTTCCTGAGGGGGTTTTTGAGTAATATTTCCTATTTTTCATGATTTAACTATCAGTCTGAACATTAGGCTACTTATTCCTCTAATTCCATCCTGGCCATACTCTTGTAAAGCCTCATACTTCACATTACAAAATATTGAACAAACAGACTTTTGTGACACTTACGTGTGATACTGTTTTGGAAGCACAATAAAGAGATCATTGTGTTCCAGGTGGTTCAATGATAAATGAGATTCCTAATTTGGGTAACACCTCTCAGCCCCTGCAGAGGTTTTCCCTTCCAGCTGTGTGCCCTGGGAAGCACCAGGGCAGCAGCAGCCCTGGCAGCAGGAGCAGTGAACAGATGCAGCCCAGCCTGCGCTCACAGTTCATCGCTGGGGCTCTGCTGCCTTCAGCAGAGGAAACAGAGCAACCGAGGTTCCTCCCTTCCTCCCCAGCCTGGAGGGAAGTGTCTGTGTCTGAAGCTAGCAAAGGGGGAGACTAATCACTCCTGTCCTGCTGATTACTCAAAAGCAGAGGCTGACTTTCTAAGCCTGTGAGTTTGAGTGTCCCCGCACAGGCAGAGCGCCTGACAGCACGGCAGGGTTTGATGTCTTTATCCACAGCTCCCTGGGACATACAGGAGCGTGTTCCTCTCTTCTCCTTCTGTTTTATGGATGAGGAGTGGAGCAGAGATGCTAAAGCTCAGCCTGACTTTCTTGACAGCAGCCATCAAAGAATTCCACAGTGGAGAAAGGAGCCTGTCACTGAGTATTTCTCCTCCACGCAGAGAAGCCCTGCAGCCCTGGCCAAAGGGAGCCAGGAAAGGCTCCATCTGGGTCTGGGGAAGTGTCTCCCTGCTCAGAGGTCACCTACCTGGAGTTCATGTCCCAAGTGCTCCCATCCTGGTCCCTGGGGTAGATAATGACCTCCTTACCTCCTTTCTACCATCTTTAGCAGATTCTGCATGGGAAAGTGATGCCACTGCTCTGTGCAGGATGCAGCCAGGTTCAGCTGTTGTAAAAGCTTAACGAGGCTTAACTGGCTGGTCACATGTTGGGTTTGAACAGCTAAAGCCTGCATTTGCAGTTGAAAACTCAAATAGTGTAAAAATTGTAAAGTGACTTATAGAATGAGTAACATGACATCTGTATAGACTTCAGGAGACATTTTCTACCCTTTTCATACCCAATCACAGATTAATTCATCAGTTTGATAAAATAAAAAGTAATTAATATATTTCTGTCATGTATCTCCTTGCAGTCAGAATGATAAAATATTCACAAGAGAGGTGGCTTGGAAACACGAATTTGATGAAGATGATTTAAAAAGAAAGAAACTTTAATTAAAGTCTAGAAAGGTCATTGAGTCCTACCATCAGATAATGGTGAAATTATAAAACAGACGGCAAATGTCCCCAAGAAGAAGAGAAGCAGTGGTCTGGAAAAAAAGAGCTACTGCTAACCAAGTAAAACTTAACTCAGCACAGGCATTGCTTTAACAGCCTGGAGAACAGGAAGAGGTGGCCAGACAATTTGGCCTTGTACTAGACTTTTTGACTGCTATTAAAAATATTTAACTTATGGAGAAGGATGCTGTATTCAGATTTACCTCAGTCATTTCACAGATTCCTTTTTTTCTGATGCAGTGGGGCAGAGGAATGTCCTCTGGTGTCTCCAGAGAGAGCAAACCTGAGTTGATTTGAAACCTCCTTCCAGAGGAAAGCTAAAGGTGAGGACCCACAGACCCAGATATTCATAGATACTCTGTTCAGAGCTGAAGCTTGGAGTCAGAAGGTCCTATTGGCAACAGATATCTCTGTGTCTTAATCTCACTGCTGGATGAGCTGTGTGTGCTTGGGAAGGGCTGTGGACTGGACCATGGCAGGGTCATCCCAGGGGGCACTAAGACCAGGGCATGACACCTCAAACTAGCCTTCACCTCTAACCAGAAACCTTTACTTTTTTGGTAGACTATGGGCTGAAACAAGAATAGGAAAGACAAGCAGATGAAGAAGCCCTAAGACCACAGTGAATGCATGATTTTTGGCTGAAAAAGTAGAGATATACATCTTGCCCCATGGCTTAGATATTATCTTGCATGTTGTAGGTCTATGTGACCTGGTGTAATGCAATATTTGTTGGGAGGAATTGTGTGATGTATGTGGCAACATGATCCTATGAAGGTCTTATATACTTTCTGTCTTTGTGAGAAATAAGGAAGTCTCAAAAAACCAGAAAACTGCAGTATTTTTATTCATCCTGTGATTACTCTTATATTGTGTGTGTTGCTGCTTTCCCAGAAAACCCACTGCTGCTCCCAGAGCCTTGTTCAGGTCTCAGCATTAGGGAAGGCCAGGTTCAGGGTTGCTCATGCAACCCTAATTCCCCATGATATCATCTTCACTTACCCTCTCACAATCTATTTCTTCCACTAAAGCCTGTCTCAGCTGAGGAGAGATGGTGCTCACTTACTGAGCAGCTATTGCAGACACTTGGCTCCTTATTGCTCCACACACAGCCCCAGGCATCAGCTCCTCTTGGCTTTAAGCTCTCCTGGGTTTTTCTTGTGCCTGTTGCTGCCAGGTGAATAATGGAGGGATGGAGAGATATTGAGAGGTTTGCAAGGAGGCTGAGTACCTCCCTGCAGTGCACCTGAACTGTCAGAGCACTTCACCTCCCACAGTCCTGTGGTACCCAAGAGGGTTCAGCCCTCATCCCCAGCAGACTTCTGGGGACTGAACTGTGCTGAGCACATCCCCAGTGCTGATCACACCATGATCCCAGCTGGAACAAATGGATTTCTCTTCTCCTCCCAGCTTTCTAACCTTGCAGACAGAGGAGGCAGTAAATGCTCTCCTTGGCTGCCTGGCATTGACTTGCACCTCAAACACGTTTGTTATGGTGAGCAATGCTGTTGTGGAGGAAATGTCAAGTGGCTACGTAATGAAACATGCCAACAAAAAATATATACACCAAACAGTATTCCCAGGGTCTCATGCTTCACAAACAGAACAGTAGGGCACTTGGCAAAGGCATCTCATTGATTTCAGCAGAGGACAGGTTTCTCTCATCATCTGAGTCAGCCTTGATGTTGCCGACTATCAAACAGCATCCTTGGCACCTGTCTCAGGCTCTCAGCAGGGGTAGGTGTGATTTGAAGTGATGGTCTCAGACATTTAAATCACAAATCCTTCTCCCACATTGTAGATAAAAGCAGGTGAAGACAGGCAAAACTAAGCTGTGACACATGCAACCTGTTAGGGTGGGCTGAGGGAGGCAAACCAGGTTCTACCCATGGTTATCCACACAGCTCCTCTGCGCAGCGTGACCCCTCCTGAAGCAGAGCTGGCTGAACAGGTTGTTAGTCCCTGAGCTACCATATTTCTCAGGGATTTCTTCAATAATTAAAACATTAACAAAGAGAAACAACAGGGATATCATGGTCTGTAACCTGGCAGACAGATACCTACACCCCATACAGGAGTCCTGCTAAGTGTGGCTGGGTGGGCAGCACTGCAGTAAAATTGATCTATGAACTTCAGCTGTAGCCTGGTTCTTAAAGCAGTCTTCAAATGTCCCCAAGCGAGCTCTGCATCCTCTGACCCAGCACCCTCCCTCCTTTCAGCCATCTCTGTGCTTCAGCATTGCCTCTCTGTCACAGTAAACTGAAGGACCAATCCAGTTTTAATGTGCAGTGTTTTATTTGTCTAACTCACATAGGAAAGATCAAAGGTGGGCCAGCAGGGCTGCTCTTTTCCCTGACATCCTCAGCATCCCTTTGGCTAGTCGAGATGTTAAAGATGGATGACAGCATAGACCAAACTCTCTTGGTTATCTTTTGGGCACACATTGGATGAACTGAGGGAGACAGAAACCAGATCTACATGCCTCTTTCTTTTCTCTTTTTGAAGGAAAATCGTGCTCCCAGGGAACAGGGATCTGACACAACAGAGTTTGAACGTACTTTTTTTTGTTTTCTATAGCAATTAGTTGAGTTTCTTTTGGTTTGTCTTTTATCTCTTATCTCATGTCTACTACATTTTCCAGAAAGATTCTTTGATTTACAGTGCATTATGGTTTCTAAAGGAAATAACTTCCCTTCCTTTTGCCTATTTAAATTGGTTAATGTGTTTAAACATTTTCTCCCCCCTGCCAAAGGCAGTATAAAAGAAGGGCTTTTGCAGTGGTGTTCTTGGGGCAACTCACTGCTTTCATGTACATACTCAAGCAGTTTCCCTCCATCACTTATAACATTCCACCATCTGAAATGGGTTGATTAGTTATACTTTGCAAAAAAAAAAAAAAAAAAGAAATTTGAAAGCTGTTGCTTAAGGGATCTTTTTGTCATTTTAAACCCTGGGTAATGCTCTTAAAAAGAAAACAAAACTTACTGTTATTGTATTCTAAAACTCGACTTATTTCAGAATTACACCTAAGGAGAACGTGTCAGAAGTTGTGAGATTTTGAGGAAACAAAGTTGAAAATGAGCACATTTTTTTGCAAATTCCCCTTCATCCCCTTTGCCGATCCCCTTCATGTGCCAGGAGGAATAAAACCATGATTTGCAAGAAATTTCAAGTGGACTTCAATAAAAAAATAAAATAGTTTTTTCACTGTAAATGAATGACAAATGCTGTTTGAGACAAACTTCAAAAGAAAATACAGGCGGGCACCCTGCTGCAGGTGTTCACACCTGCAACACGTTTCCCAGCACCAGCGATTCATCTCCAGCAGAGCAGGAGGATTTGTCCCAGATAAGAATGGGGGTATCATCCCCCTCCAAGATCCATTTGCATCCAAAAGGGACAGATTCCTGTTTGGTCCAGCTCGGGGGAGAAGCATTTGCGAGCATTAGCATATGTGCATGCCCGGGGACAGAGCTGAGCCCGTGTTTGCTGTTCCTGGGACAAAGGATGCGGGAAGGCTTCCCGCCGAGCGCTGCACAGCACCTGCCCAGGTGGGACTGAGCAGCTTCCCCTTCAGGACTTGAATCACTTGCTAATGGCTTCCGAGCACAGGAGATGGCTGCACCTGGCCACCCAACTGCGTATTTGCATTTCCAAAGAGAGGAGAGCTCTCCCCAGCCCCGCGGGAGAATTGGAGGAATTGCCTTCTCTAGGTGGGGCATCACTGGTGCTGGGACTAAATGGAGCTTGATTTTGAGGAGGGGGAGCAACAGGCTGCGCCAACTCTTGATTATTCCCCTCACCCTCATTGTGTGAATGCACTTCTCAGTTTTCTCTGTTTGCATCCTGTGATTACAAGAAGCGACTTTTTTTTTTTAATATTATGGTTCACTTTGGAACACTTTTTTGTTTGCTTGTTTAATTTAACCTGGCTTGCGTTAAGTGTGATTGCAAAGTGATGACCTCAAATCAGGGTATTCATTTCTCTGGTGTGGCGCACCCAGTCTGGCAGCGCTCTGAACCCACCTGCACACCTCACCAGAAACCCTCTGTTTTTGGTGAGGTGTGCAGGTGAAATTTCAAGCAGCAGGAGCAGAGCATGTTTGAATAAGTCTGCAAGAGGGGTACAAATGCAAGCATGCAAACAGAGAGAATTGGATGAAATGTAATCGTTGTCACACACACCCAGTGAATGCCAAATAAATACTAAGTAAATACATTTATGTCCAGAAAGAGTACAGTGTGTTGCTAAAAGAAGCAATGCCTTTTAATCTGGTTATATGGGATGCAGAATTATGCTATTACAATGTACTTATCACCACCTGGATGTGAGAGATAGCCATATCAGTACATCTTGTTTATTAACTCATTCTTATGGTGTAAGGCCACATAAACACAAGGCATTCATAGCCATGTGAAATCTCTCCTACTTATCAGCTCATCATCTCACTTCCTATCTCAGCAGAAAATGTCCTCTCTCTTACTTGAAATTTCTTGGCTCACACTTCTTATTTAGGTGAATGATTCGGCACTTTAGCTTATCAGATATGATGTGGGGATGGAGCCTGTGTGAAAATGCCTGGCCCAAAACAGACCAGAGAAAAGGAGTCTGGGAGGGTCTTTATGAAGTTACGGTGTTGATTCCCTGGCTGTGAGCAAGGACTGGCAACGCCTGTGCCATGCTTGTGGGAATTCCATTGCTACCCTCACAGCTCTTTGGTAAGAGAAGAGGGGCAGACCAAAGCCAAACTGATCCATCCCAACACCCCCAGGGAGGGATTAAGGCAGGCTGGGATTGAGGGAAGCAAGCCCAGGGCATCAGGCACCTCCAAGGCTGCAACTGCAAGACAGTAGTGTTAAAGGAGGAGTAGCAGCCCATTTTTGCTCTTTATTTTGATCTCTTATTGCTTCTGGTAGTGCGCAGGGTGTCTAAAGGACAGCTTGTCAACACCTGTGTGTGGACATGTACTGAATTGCTATTTTTTTCCATTGCAATAGCAAATTGTGGAACACTGAAGGCTATGTGACAGCAAGAGGTTTGTCATGGTCACCCTTTAATATCAGTGTCTGTTTTCAAGCCCTTTCTGAGACTGTGTTGATGCCAATATCCCCATTTTATAGTGGGGAAACTGAGATGCAGGAGGTTGCTGAGGTCTTGGACCAGGTCCAATAACAGAATAGGAATAAAGCTTTCTGAGTCACAGTCGTACCAAATAAACAGCACACAGAGTAGCTGATTCAGATGAAAGATGCTTGTCTACTTTATTGATTTACACAATCATCTGTGACCCTGATGCTGCAGGACAGATGATGCTATTACTACCTCATAGTAAGGAGAAATTACAAAGGCTTTGTCAGGCTCATTTTGGTCTGATCCCTTACTCAGGAGCATCTGAGCCAGAAGTAATTCATAATTTGTTCCTCCGAGGCAAATTACCATTAAAATCTTTTCATCTTGCTCTTTCCTGTGAGGAGTTGTGGATATGCAGTATATTTCTTAGGAAACCATGTTCTGAAACATTTTCAGAGAATTTAATCCCTTCCACTCCATCTTTAACCTGCTTCCCTAAGGGAACAAGGCACACACAATTGCAGGAATTATCCACCTACAGTCTATCTTCCTCTTGACCTTTAATAAGGGTGAGCCTCTCAGTTGATTCCAACTGCAGCTGACAGAGGGATGGAGGTCTCAAAGACACTCGGATCTTGGGAGTTTTGTGGAACTAGCAGCATAAGGAAGCCCTTGGGGGATCACCACCAGAGACTCCAGTGTGACCTTCCCAGGTGTGGCAAAGTTGGGTGCTAGAGAGAGGAGCACCTGGAATATCATGGGTGTGTTGCAAAGAAATGTATAAAAATTGCAGGCATATAAGAAAAAGAACCAGCAGTGGTTCTGCTCTCCTGGTCTATTTTGTTCCCTCTCTAAACTCTCCTTTTTAAAGGGATCTCTCTGGGACTCATGGACTCCAGTTGCCTGAGAAGGGTTTGGGGAGTTCCAAGCCAACCAAAAACATGCTCTATGTATGGAGACTTTGCTGTGCCACCTTGAAGGGTTGAGGACCAAAACCTGCATGCTCTGGGCATGTGGGATTTTCCTTCCCCATGAGGTCATGTCCCTCCCGTGTTGCAAAATTCAACAGAGCCACAGCAGCTTCCTCTGTGTGGGGAAACCTTTCCTCTCCAGCCCAGAGGGCTTGTGTGATACTGGATGTTAATTTTTGGGCTGCTCCAGGACTCATGGCAGCTCTTGGGAAGGGGCCAGCTGAAGTTAGATAAAGTGGCACACCTACATGGTCCCAAATGAAATGCTCTGGTATACAGAAATCTGTCTTATCCCACCTTATGTTCAGCACCGTGTTCTCCTGGGAGGCACTGGGGTGTAACTGTTATAAATAGGTTAGTTAATTCAGGCTGATAATTTGTCTAATAAATTTGTAAACTAAGATAGAGAATGGGAACATGTGTTATTAGATTTATAAAACTACTAAAACTCAAAAAAAAACACCAAAGGAAAAATTAGCTGCGGCCAGGACAGCTGGTCAGAGCCAGAGGAATTCAGTCATTTGCAGGATAAAAGACACAGAAAACCTGGACAGGATGGGAGACTCCCTGCTTTCGTTAAATTATCTCTGTCTCCTAAGTACCCAAGATGAATATCTTGGAGTGAAATCACTGAACACCCGGAACCCATCAACACCAACTCCGGTGACCAGATAGATAAGGAAACTGTGAAACGGCCATCTCCAGGTCCAGATTGGGATCTGATGAACTCTACATTTCAATTAAGGAACTGGAGACTGGTTATTCCATATTCATATCGAGCCGGAGAAGAACATTCAGCATCTGCACTACCGCAAAAAGGAAGACATCTACGAACGATCACCGCTGTCTCCCGCTTTTGTCCTGTTCTGCACAAGTGAAAGAACGGACACTTACATCCTGAGATGAATTAAACATCTTGCCCACAGCAAAATAAACTGTATATAAGCTGTCCAGCCGAAACATACTTCGGCGAACGGGCAAGCCTACCAGCGAGTGGGGCGGAGGCTGCTGTTCGTCCGCATCGATGCTTTTCCATGTGGCAATCGCGACCATATCTCGGTCCCGATAATAAAATTTATATCTTTGTTAATATTTGATTGGTTTGATTGATTATTAAATCAGCCGGATTGCGTTTCACTTATAACAGTAACCAACCTTTGGAACACACAAGTTACCAATTCCTGGATGGGGATGGACAGTTTTCTGTAGGTCACACAATGGCTTGATTTTATTTTAAAAATAGGAGGGGCAGAGGGAAAGACTCAGTTCCGGGCCTTTCACTAAGGAAAACCCCAGTGATGTCTGGAAGAGCAGGGTGCAGCTGAGATGATCTTTCACCTCATCCTGTGGTCACTCCAGCAGGTGCATGGTGCATTACTGGGTGTTGAGAAGTTAATGGCCCCAGAGAGAAGCTGATATGCCTGCTGAGCAAAGATGCAGTGCTCTCAAATGGCTGGCAAGGCAGTGAGATGATGCTTGAATTACACCTACTTGGCCTTCCCTTTTTTCAATAATTTTTTTTTACCCAGCTCACTTCCATAACATGAAAGCCCAAAAAGTGACACTCAGCAGCTATCAACAATTTTAATATGGACTTTTCTGAGGGAGCCAGAAAAATAAAAGCTTTTTCCAAGGTCATTAGCTGACAATTGCAGCCTGTTTGAAAATTGCTTGCACTCTCTGCTAATTGGTCTACCAGACCTGTTCATTTGTTAATTTGATGCCATTAGGTAACTGGCACATCCCTGCTGCAGACAGAGTAAGACAAGGACTGAGGGTGCTATTTTGGTCTTTTTCTTTGGGTGTTTTGAGAGGACCTGATGCAGAGCAAAGGTGCTCCGTGCCTGCAGTGGGGACCATCCTCAGGGGTGGTAGGACACTGTAGAGACACTCTAGGCTGGGTGTCACCCCTGCTGGGTGGTATAAAACCTGGAGTCTAGGTGAAGGGGAGTAGGCTGAATGGATAAATTACTTTAGGTTGAGTGAATAGCTCAAACATTAAAGCAATTATTGTAATTACTTAGATTGGCCCCAAATTGACTGGTTTGGGATTTGTGAAGTGAGAGGAAAAAAAGGTGTTTCGGGGTTAAATGGATGCTTTATTTGACTAAAAATGAGTCCTATAAATAAGAGTGAAAGGTTGGACATTCAGAACAGATACTAATAGCAGTCATGACCCTCTCCTTTCTGACCATACCTTGAGATGAGGGCTCAGGTCTCAGTCATTGCCCTCCACAAGGGTGCCTTGGAATTGGGCTGATTTCCATCTCTTCTACTGTTTGCGTGGAGCATGAATGGGCAGAATGGTGAAGAGGATAATCATCTCTCTGTCTGGTGAGCCAAGCTCAGGAAAGGAACTCTGATCACCCTGTGTGGGAATACCCCACTGTGCTCACCCCTGGACATGCCCTGTAGCTGCATGGTCAGACTATTTTTGGAGGAGAAAGCCTTTGAATTCAACAGGGATGCGATTTGAACTGAGATTAATGCCTGAGATGCTGCAGCAGAAGAGACATCAGCTGTGTGATGTCTCTCAATCTGTGAAAGGTGCCAAATGCCCTGAAACTATTTATACATTTAAGAGTACTCAGCAAGTGCAACCCAAACTGTTTCAGGTTGGCTGAAGCAGGATCTTTCAGCAGCTTCCCTGTATGCTTGAAAAAAATTGCTTTTTCACGTATCAGGTTTACCTCCTCCAGCCTGTTGCACTGCTGTGCCAAGCAGAAATCCTCAAACTCATTTTACTGGTTGATGGTATCTCTGTGTTAAGGACCTGCTTGTTTTGGAAAATGGCAGCCAGAATTTCTCTGGTGTAAAGAAAAACTAATTAGCCCAGACAGTGCACAGAGTTGCTGGGTTCTACCAGGAAAGGGCTCAGCTAAGCTCCCTGAGCTGACCCCAGGGTTTGGGGAACTTGTGTCATGATCAGGCTGGACTTTGTTCCCCACTCTGCAGCAGCTCTGCCTCGCTCTGGTGCCAGTCTCTTACTTTTGTGCCCTATAAACAGCCTTAGGACCAAGTACTGTGTTGATCATCCCATGGGACTGCTCATAAGCTCCCTTGTATCCTTCATTTTTGTCCATCATCCTCATCCTTCCCTTGCATCCTTCATCCTGAAGAGACCAGAAACATCTCAGTCTCAGCAAGACAAAAGATAACAACTTACAAATCCAAATTTAGAACAGGTTTTTTTGCTTTTGAATTAGGTAGGAAAATTATTGCTCTTGTTACAAGGTCACTCTTGGGTACTGGCTCTCACAGCCTGGTCTTTGCAACTGAACATTTGTAGGTAAAAGGTGCTTCTTTTACCCCACAGACCTGAGAAAACACTGGGTTTGTGTGTGATCTAGGTGCTGGGCACACCTATTGGAGCAGATCCCAGGAGCACCGTGCCAGGGTGCAAAGTGGAGAGGACTTTCAATCCTACCTTGGATCTGCCCCTGTTTGGAAAGCTGGGAGTGGGAAACTGGTCGAGCACCCCTGGAGAGAGACTTGGCTTTGAGCTGGTAACCTGTGTTTTGGTGAGGCTGGATGAAGGAAAACAAGCAAAAGCCTGTGTAATTCTCCCTGGACTGGGGCTTTCACCAGCCCAGCTACACTGGTCACAAATCACACCTCATTGAGCCTGACAGTCACAGCTAGGCTGGAAAAACCTTGTCATCCTGACCCGGCCTCAGGGGCAGGAGGATTTAGTGAGCTCTTCTTTGCTGTGTTTTGAGAATTTCTTAAGAAAACACTTTCATTCTGTGGGTGATTTCACAAGTTGGGAGAAAAGCAGCTGTTGGTGCTTCACAGCTCAGATTTCCCTGAGAAGTGTAAAGTCTCAGCTGGACACCACGATGATAGATTTTATAGATTTCCCCCCTTCTTCCACATCCAGCAGGCAGCTAAACCCAACAGTGAGCTACAGTGCATTTCTCTGTGTTTAACTTCTCCTTGAGATAATCCATTTGCCTCTGTTCTTTGAAAACTTACTGAATAAGCCACTTGTTTCACACTGGTGGGGAAACAACACTTTGGGGGCCCCTTTTGTGCCTGTCTTATGTACAACAGAAGCGTGGAGTTTTATAAAGTCTAATAAATACCCAGCTCTGCCAGATGTTAGCTTTTCCTTTTATTTTTTATTCCTTTTCTTTCCTTTCCTTCTTTTTTTTTTTTTTTTTCCTACTAGAAAGAAGGTCGGAATTTGAGTTCCAGACTTTGGCTGACTGCAAATAAAATGGGACTGTTTCTAAGAGACATGTTGTGACAGTGTAAATTATCACATTTTAGATGGTGTTAAATATAGAAATACCACTTAAGAGGGGACGCATTTTGTTCGGCGCCTGATATTTGTCTCGTCAAGACATCCCTGTGAGATGGTGTCTGTTTATTATCTTCCCACCTTTTTACTCCATTATTCTGCTCCCTGTGCTGACAATGGTTAATGAAGAAGTTACAGCCTTTTTCTGTGTTTTGTGGTGCTTGAGAGATGGGGGCAGGTCACTGCCTGGCTCGGGGGGGGGGGGGCTGACTCCAAATGATCCTGTGGTGGAGAAATTCCCACTTGCACTTATCCTCCCTGAGATAAACCTCTGGATTAAATGCAGGGAGCAGAGGGGCGTGAAAAGGCCACACTCATACACAGCCCTGAGTCTCCATCCAGGGCTTAGGGGCTGGAGTGTCCACAGGAGGCAAGAGGAGAGACAGCCCAAGTCAGGAAAACCAGGGTGAGGAAGAAAAACATTTCCCTTAGACTGGAACAGGCAGAATTCACTGGAGTGAATGGTTTTGAAGTTTATTGAGTTATTTTGGCTAAACCTGGCTCATTGATGGCTCTATTTCCTTTTCCCAGTGGAAAAGCATGTGTTTGGTCTCATTTATTAAATCAAAAAGTGGCATTTTCTTTATGGTGTGTGCTCTCTGTGCTCCTCAAGAGTGGTAATTGTGTGGAAACTTTCATAGTTTATACCTAAAGGAATCTTAATTTTAATACATACAAAATTACACCTATTTAAGCCTCATTTAGTTAGAAGCAGTGCAGTTTTCTATCAAACACCTCTCCAAACAGAAGCTGGCTTTGCACTTAAAGTGGATTCTCAGTTGTAACTTTATCTTCCCCACCTTGGTCTCAGCTCCATTAAACTTAATCACCATCATATACTACTACCCATTCAGTTAATGAAAAATAGTTTTCTCTGAAGGTAAAGTATTATAATTAAAGACTCTGTACGACAACAATAGATTTTTTGCCTTCCACCTTTTTCCATTTTTCAAAACTGGTTCATTCTGTGCAGAGTAAAATGCCAGAAATGCTTATGAGACAAAATAATTCTGCTCAGACAATGAGAAAAATAATCACACAGGATTACATAGCCACAGATAAAATTTTGCAAGAGGTCCTTGTCCCTGCCATGGATCATCAGACAGATCTGATAAAACTCTTAAGTAGGCCAGTGTTGCCCAATAAGTTAATAGCAGTGTTGCTTTTATTCAGAAATGATACTTGGCTGCTTTTAAAGCAGTAATGAGACTTGTGCATGACTGGGCATGTGGTCTGGCCAGAAATTCCAGCCCATGGCAGAGAGTATGTCCATCTCTCCATCCACAGCATCTGAGGCTATGCCAGCAGTTCTGAGAGGTAATGGTTCAGGCCAACTGATATAAAGTGAAGTAACTTCTTTGCTTATTCACAATATCAATTTGTTTTGTCAAAATTGCTATTTTTTCCCCTATGCACAGAATTAATTTTGTCCTCTCTTGCTTACCCTCTAAATTAAAAAAGTTCTTCATGGAAAATTTCTGATTTGTGCTAATAAAAAATATCTTGTGTATGTTCTTAGGATGCACTTCCAGCTATATAAATATAGATGATTTGCAGTTATTCAAAAATAAAGCGGGATTTTCAAAAGCAGTCTAACTACTCCCAGCCTAAACTAGTTGGAGGAAAAGCAGGGAGAATTTATAATTAAATTCACTGGGAGCTGTGCTGGTCCCCTGCTGAGTGCTTTAAACATTCCTCTCCTTAGAATCTACTGGGAGAAAAATATACTGTATTTATAGCCATCTTGTTTCAATATAAACATGTCAAACTGTAAATCTCAGACACAGAGATGGGCTCAAGCTGAAAACCTCAAATCCAGATTTCCGACTTTCTCTGTTTCAGATCAGCTCCACTGTGGGCTTTGGGTTTGAAGATTTGGAACTGGTTTTTCATTTAGGTCCAGCTTCCCTCCTCGCATTTGGAGAGGATTGGCTCTCACATCCCATGTCCCACTGCACTCCAGTTAAACTTCATGAACTGGGTTAGCTCCTGATTTCTCTCAGCTCCCGTGTGCTTTCCCGGAGTGAAACACCCTTTGTGTTTTTGCACCTCTGTCCCTGATAACCCTGCTCCCCTTCAGAAGATGATTTTGCATTTCCTCTGTCATGGGAGCAGCATGTACCTGTCTTTGGTTTCACATTTTTATTCTGTGTGTCCCTGTGTTTTTCTTTCCATGCCCTGTGCTGGAGAGAGCCTAATAATACAACAGCAACAACAAAAATACCATTGTGGCTATTATTATCCTTGCACAGGTCTCTTGCTGGGAACAGATCCATCCGTGAAATGTCCGTGCGCTGCAGGACAGGCACCGCTCCTCTCTCCTTGGGCTCCTCTGGTGGCAGCCGGAGGTTGGAGAAACACAACGAACTTTGGCTAATTTGGGATAAGACAACAGCTATTGGTGTGTTGACAATCCCAAGCTTGTTTAAGCAGTGGATCCAAGGGAGAAAGGGGGGGTGTTTCCATAACGACTGGCACGTGAATGCTGTGATGTTCCCGGGAGGTGCCGGTGTGTGCTCGCGGCTCCGAAAAAGGTGTGCGCGCTCTGCAGATGTTCTCTTGGAGCAGGAGATGTCCTAATAAGCAGGTACATTGTTCCACATGTTTATTCATGAACACCAGTGAATGGCTGCTTCAGTTCTCCTGAACCCTTTTTTTCTTCCCTCTTGACCTTTTCCTTTCCTAACCTGTCACAAATGAGAAATGGTTATTAACTGAAATAAAAATTAAAAAAAAAGAAAAACAAAGAAAAAGAAAGTAAGATCAGGCTTGGAGGAGAAGGGGGGACTTGGGAACATAAAGGAGAGTGGAAGTGTGTTATGTAGTATTTGTTTTCTCTGCTGCCATTTTATTGCTTTTCTGGGAGCGCTGCCAGAAAAATGGTGAGTAGCACTTTAATTAAAGAAGGCTCTGTGTGCACTCCAGCTGTTCCTCATGTGACCAGCCTGTCTATGGGTAGAGCAAAGGATGCTCCTGCCAGCCTGCCCCAGTCAGTGCTAACCCAGTTCCTGGGCACACGCTGCCCAGCCTTGGTGCAAACCCTCGGTGCTCGCTCAGGGCTGTGTCTGCCAGCCAGACGCTCAGCGCCCCGTCCTGCTCCTGCTGTCCTCACGGATCTGAAGGCAGAGTCTGGCAGCAGCATTGCTGGGGGTGCAGGAGTGTGTGGAGGGAGGGGGAGTTACACAAAAACCATTTTATCTCCCTGTAGGAATATGCTTTACCCATAAACAGACTGTGCTGCCTGGAAGGAAGGGCAGTTTGAGGCTGGTAGTGGAAGACTGGGCTCCCATTGAAGTATCTGGGAAAGCAGAAATTGGCTGTGAATGAATATGACTAATTTTTTCAGCAGTAACCTAGATCTGAGATGCCCTAAGCTCAGGGAAGACTACTGCATTTATTTCTATATGTGTATATATATTTTATTTTTCTGAATTTGGAGAAAAACAAGTTCAGCTGGAAGAGTCCAGCTATACTGATGCCTCTAAACGGAAATACCAAGCTGCACATCTAGAAGGTGCTCTATGGATTCATCAGCAATGTTAAAAAAATGCTAACAAAGCAGAGCTGCATAATGGGATGGAAATTTTTGTGATGACCCAATGAAAAAACTGACATAGCATCAGCTTATACATACTAAAGGTTTGTTTCTTCTGAAACCATCCTCTGAAACTAGTTTTTTATGGAAGAAAATACGTACTCTGGCGATTTAGGCTATATAATTCCTTAAGACAATAGGTTGGACTGAGGTCTTGGTTTTGCTACAGGGCCCCTTTGCAGCCCTCTGCCAGTGTGGAGGGCACAAAGATGAATGTGATGTTGTTTGCACCCACTGTAAGGCCATTCTCCAGTGCCAGACAGGCGTAAAGGGGCCTCTCTGTAAGCGAGAGCTTCATAAAACCCTGTGTAATAAAACCCTGAGCTTTTGTTGCAGCAGCTCAGTGGCATTACTGCCATTGGAAATGTCACTTCTGACGTGTGCTAATTTAGGTGTGACATGAAACGTCCAAGTGTAACCTGAAGTGTCCCACAACTGAAGCATTTTATTGTTCTTTCACACACCTCACCTATCAGTAACATGAAGCTGCTTCCTCCCTCAATGGTGCAGAGCTGAGCCTCCTGTACTGACCTGCACGAGACCTTTATTTGGGAGCTTTCCAACCCTTTTCCTTTCATAGCCTGAGAATTGCTCCTTCTGTATTCATCTGTCTCCCACACACCGAGGCCCATTCACACAGTTTATGGCAGTGGAGGTGAATTGATACAACACATTGAGGAGATTCGAGACAAAACTATTGTATTTCTGAAAGTCAGCTTCAGAGTAGTGGGGACAGGCTAGACTTCCTCCCCTTTCCAGCAAAAAGGGGGAAACCCTGGCAAAACCTGATGAAGGAGAGATGTTATCTGGACGGGGCAAAAAGCATTAGATGGAGTGTTGGTGTGCAGGTGGGATGTTGGAGATCTAGCTTGCATACTTTGTCCAGCCTTAATGTGTTTGTGGAAGGCTTCAGGGGATCTGAACATCTGCTGATGCATGTTGACAATATTTTATAAAGGGGTCATCTCAGACTGTCCTGGTGGAGAAGCTGTGCTGTCAGCTGTGGGTAGTTTCCAAGCAGTAGCTGGATGAAGGCTTTTGTGCAATGTTTTCTTTGTGCGTTTACTGTGAAACCCAAAGGATACCCTGGGGCCCCTCTTTGCAGACCCACCAGGTTGTCATTGTCACATTTTGGGTCCCATTGATTAAAGCAGTGAGTTTTCCTCAGGTATGGAAATACATCTGTGTCCTGCATGGAAGTGGGCCCTGCTCTCAGTGTCCCTGGGTCTGGCCATGGTCATCTCCTCTGCTTGTGAGCTGGCTGCACACTCTGGTCTTGTCTGGAAGTCTGAGGAGTGCAGGGCCTTTTTCTTTCACACTCAAATGCTGATCTCCTTTCAGTGACACTGCCTGTTTGTTTGCACCCCAGCTCATTTCTCTGAGGTGATTTATCAGTCTTCTGCAGTCATTTCTCTTCGGGTGATGTCTTTATGGGACTCTCTCATTTATCCAGTGCTGTCTTTCAGCTAAATACCAGATTGTTTCCTCCATCCATGCAAGTTTCTTTTTACAAGAAAACTCATAAAATATTTTCCTTTCCCTGGACTTTATTTTTTGGCTTCCTAGGCAGTTTACCTTCTCTTCCTTGTTTGTCCTGGCTGCTTTGAAGTACAGGCTCAGAAGCAGCAACAACTTCATGATCTAAAAATGATCTGGGCAGAGTTGTTGCTTATACAGGAGTCCCTTTGCTGTTCTGTGCATCAGGTGCTGGGGAATAATATGACAGAAACTCTCTTCTTGTACAATAACATGGGTTCCTTATTAGCAGAATTATTTCTAAAATGTGTCTGGAGAAGGCATTTGTTCTGCCCTGCTTTACCCCTAATGCATCTCACAAGTTCTTTCCATTCTGCAACTCTCCCAATTAGAAGCAGCTTAATGTCTTTTGGCAGTATTTATTTATTTATTTCTGGTACAAGTCTGTTTGTACTGGATGTTTGTACTGTTTGCTGGCCACTCTAAGGGCACAGCTTTTACTGTCATTCTGTTGTGGTCTAGCAGGCACTCCTGTTAGAGCTAAGGCAAACTAACCCCGCACAGAAAACAAACTTGGATTTTGGACTTGTAAATCAATTTTCCATGTCTGGATGGCTTTTTCTGGTGGAAACATGGGTGTTGTAGGAAGTTGGATAAACAAGTTTCATTCCAACACAAGGTCAGGATGCAGCCAAGGTATGTAACCAGCTTGGCAGCTCCAGCACTCCCTGTCCTGCTAAAAAACAAGGAGGGAGAGTCCTTGGGACTGAGAGAGGGAGAGAAGAAGGGCATTTGGGATGAGGAAAAAATATGACAGGCAGAGGTGACCCAAATTCATATTTGCTTGTCTGACTGATGGCATTGAAAGCCCTTCCAGGCAGGATCACGGCTGTAGCTGGCTGAGAGCACGTCTGCATCAGACAAACTGATCTGAATCAGAACTCACCAGGTGCCTTTGAGCAGGATGACACGGCTCTTTGGCACAGGGCTGCACAGCAACATTACCCTGGTCCTGGAAGTGGGATGGATGGGTCATGCTGAGGGCCAGGACCTGTTCAGTAGGAAAAATATTCTGCACTGCAGTGCCTGCTGGTTTGTTCCCATGAGGAGCGGGGATCTTGGCAAAGTGTAGCCATTACAGCCACCCCCAGTGATCCTCCAGACCAATTCCTGCCACTGTGGGTCCCACAGAAACTAAACTGACAATGTCTGATGGGAGTGTGTGGAGAAGGAAGCAGCTGGGTTGGCCATGCAAAAACAGAACAGCTACCTCTGGCCTTCCTGGGCCCAAAATGAGGGACAGCTACTGGCCAATCCTGAGCTTGGACAGCTTGGCAAGATCCAAATTGGATCTAGTGCCAGCCCTAAAAAATCAGTTTAGAACTTGGTCTCTGCTCAACTCTGTGTGCATTGAAAAATGCCTGGTGTTGTGGTACTAACACACTGTGCATCATAAATATGAGCAACAGTGTTTTGGACACAGCCTAAAGCAGTGTCCGAATTATTTCCTGCCCAGGAATGACAATGCTGCAAGTGTGGTGACTCATGGGACTCCATGCCCAGCACACCATCAAAGCCCATAAAATGTTACTTTAGCTGTAGGACAATAACACCTTTCTCAAGCAGGACAAGGCAGCTGGCTGGATTCCCATGTAGGAGTTTTCTTGGATACTTGGGAACTGCTAACAGGATACAGGATCTTTGCCTCTCTATGATTTGACTGCAGTGCAGGTGGGTATGGCCACAGTTTCTGCTGTGATACCACTGCTGATGGACTCCAGGAAGCTGCACTGGGACCAGAGCAATGAGGAACAATGGTGTGTTCAGGGTAAAGTGGTTTAGGGAGTGAATGGAACTGATAAAATACAAGGTGCCTTAAAGCTTTTTCAAGAACTGAATTAAGTCAGGTAGTCAGGATAGGTGTATGATGTTATTATTATCAGTTGTTTTTCCTAACATACTCAGGACTTTGTGGTGTCAGGTGGAGTTCAGAGTTTGCAGTCTAAATACAAGATTAGCAACAGTGGGTAGGGGCAGACAGATGAGGCAGCAGAAAGGGTCAGTGCCATGATGCCAGCCAGCAGAAACTTTTGAAGGATCCAGCTTCTTGGAGGTGTTGTAGCAAAGAGGAACTTGAAGGATCAGCTCAGATGTGTAATGCATCAGGGTACCTGTCTAAAAGAACTGCATCCCAGGCTGAGCTCTTAGGAGGTAGTCTCTTGGCCCAGGGATAATAGGTAATGGGGAGAGTGGTGGAAAAGAAAAGAAAGTGGACTTTGTTGGAGCTGGTGCTCTGGGGTGAGTTTTTGAGGGCACAGAGATGCAAATTGTGAGTGTCTGCAGCAGCCTTCAGAGTGGCTCTGAAGGGGAGAGGATTGCATTTGTGAGGGACAGAAGAGATGATGCTGCAGTAACTGAGAAGCTGAGAATTTGGCCAGGTTTTTGGCTGTTCAGAATGGCAGAAAAGGCCATGCCTGTGTACTGGTATTAGGACTGAACCTGGAAGGTTCAGCTTGGCAGTGCTGATCCTGGGGGGAAACTATAATTGGAAATGCCCCTGGAAGGGTGACTTTGCTGGCTCTGATGTGGAAAGAAGAGGCAGGCTCAAGTCTGTCTCAGTGATGTAGTCTAAGCTTGCAGCTGAAGGACAGTGCAAGGCTTTGTTTGAGCAGTCTGGGGTCAGGGTTGAACCAGGAGCCACCTGAACAGATGGGATTGCTGAACTTGTGTCTGGGATGGGAATGGTCTTGGAAGCAATAGGAAAAGGCAGTGTTGAGAGCAGGGTCCTCTCATCAGGAGACAAAGGAGGTGAGGAGGATCTTCAGAGAGATTGTGAGAGAGGTATGAGTAGAAACAGGACAGAAGAGTAGCATGGAAGCCAAAGGAAAATTAATCCTCAGGAAGGTGAGATGTCTGAGTGAGGATGCAGGGAATGCAAAGAGACTGGAGGCAGAGAATTGGATCTGAGATCGTGAAGACAGTTATCTGGAAACTAGGCTGTCTCTTTGGCCAGAAACATTGGTTTCTGCATGTCTGCTTTTGATCTCACTACGAACATTAGTAAAATATTTCCATTTTTCTGGCAAGTGGATGTCCCTAGACCATGCAGCTGCTCAGTAAAGCAGCTTTGTTATCAGGATGGTGGCCAACATTGCAATGACATTATACAGCTGTCTGGGGCCCTGCACTTTTGCCTGCATTCATCACCTGCTTTTGAACTGGTCCCAGTTCTCATTGCTGACCTACTGGAAACCTCTGCCTCGCACCAAGCTAATGTTTATCAGACTGAAGAGGCTTTGAATAAAACAATTCCTGTTCCAGGGAACTTGAATGTTTTGACAAAACTTTAGTTTCATCCCAAAATCTCCAGGCAGCTCCAGCCATCAATGACTTTGACACCTGTGCTCTGAGCTGAGCACAAGGAGAAGATACCATATTTCTTTAGTAGGTGCCAGGCTATTGTGATGGCTGATGCAATGTTTTGGCAGCTAAGCTATAGCAATGAAGGTTTGTGCTGCAGGACTCAGTTCTAGGAGGAGTTCTAAGGCCTTAATAAAAAAAAAAAAAAAAGCCTCACGGAACTGGCAAATGGCCAAACCATAGTACATAACCTCTGAGCACTCCAGGAGTATTTTCGTAGCAGCTGGATGAGGAATGAGTTGATAGAGACAGAGCAGGGGGAGTTTGAAGCGCAGCCCCTCAGATAATTTTCCAGTGTGCTGGATTGTCCCTGCACTCCCTTGGCAGGAAACCCAAGCCCTGCTGCACGGTCTCCTTGGCCACCTCCAGGGTGGAGCTGCCTCTCCCCGTGCAGGGGCAGGGCTGTGAGGGAGGGGTGTTCACACTTCTCATCCAGTGGGAAAGCTGGGAGCCCAGCACAGGCACTTCAGGCTGTAATGTGATAACAGGTTTGCCCCCATCACTCACTCCTACTGCTACTAATAGAGCAAGAGAGGGAAATTCCTCAGGCATGTGGGATCTCTCAGCTGTGGAAAAAACACCATCCTGGTCTTCCCCACTTCTTCCAAGTCAGCTGCTGAACTGCTACTCCTAATACAGACTAATTCCAGGCACCTAACATAGAAAACAGAGAGGATGCACTGAATAAATCAGATCGAGGTTTCCCAGAGAGGGCTGCAAAGTCTCACCCCACTGTTATCACTGCCTGGTGTGGCTGTGTGGCCTGGGACAGGAGGGTTACAGGGAGAAAATCCCCATGCCCAGCCCAACCACGTCTCCCCAGGAGCAAGGAAATAACCTCCCAAACTCAAAGTGCACTAGCCATAGTGCATGATTTTACTAGCCTCTTACTTTTGTGGCAGTCAATAAATATTTTTCCCTGTTTTTTAGATTTGAGTTTGGTAGGACACATGGCCTGGCAAAGGAGTTTGGATAACCTGAGTTTGTGGTAGCTTCTTCTTCAGTAAACCCATTGGTGGATGAGTTTCCTGACCCACTAAAGTCATGTGAGCACCTGGCTCAGCTGAGGTCACTCCCAGCTTCCAGCAGTACACATCCCTGCTACAGCAAGCTGGGATGGAGGAGCCTGGGAATAGGAGTGGCTGTGTGGTACAGCAGTGCTGCAGCCATGGCAGAAAGCATCTGTCCCCAAGTGCTTCCATGTCCTCTGCTCATCCACACTGCCTCCTGTGCTCAACTTAGATGCAGATGTTCCAGTTATGTTCCAGTTTGTCATCCAAAAGCTTTGAGATTTTCTCTCTCCTCTGAGGCCAGCAGACATGGGTAATGGGTGAAGGCTGTTCTTTGACTGGCCATTTTGGCAATGTGAAGTTACTTGGGAGGGTCTTTCCTTGCTGTAAAAATAACTTAATGAGTTCCCATTGCCCTTTTCTAGATTTTTGGTCTCATTGACATAGTCAAAGGGCTACTTGGGTGGGCTGGAAGGTGTTGCTGTGCTGGGGAGTGGAAACTGGAGATATGGTCTGACACAAAGAGGGAGAAAGAGCGAGAGAGAGGGGGCATACTGCTCATTTTGGTGAGCCCTACTTTCCTGTGTGCTTGGGAACCTGTGAAGCTCCCCAAACCAGTCCATCTGGGTGTGGGGGCCATGCTGGGAGGGAGAGACACCCCTCTGTGGGATTTGGGGCTGCAGTGCCACAAGGAGCAGTGCTGAATAAATGGGCATGTCTGCATGTGCATCCACTTTAATCACTCTTTAAATGTGCAGCTGTTCTCCATGGCAAAGTATTGTACAAGAGTGACAGGGTGACACCAATTCCCCTTTTGCTCCTCAAAAACCTGTTCATATTCTCTCTCGTGCCTGAGAAACTGCTGCAGAAGGGACTTTCTCTCTCTCGCTCTATTTTTTACTTTGTAACGAGAAGAACAGTCTTTCATTGTTAGATTTCAAAATAATCCTCTTCTGTCAGAATCTGACTCCTACATCCAGCAGCAGGGCTGGACCCTGTACCAGAAAACTGTGCAAAGGAGGTGATGCATGTCTGGCCACCCATTGCTTTTCCTCTCAGTTTCCCAGGAATTGCTGTAGAGCCATTCCCTACTGCTGTGGCCAGTAGAGTAATGCAAAGGAAAGTCTGGCTCCAAGGCCACTGAATGGTGTGCAGTCCCTAAACTGCAGAGGATTTTGGACAAAGTCTTAAAGGAAAAGGCTTGGTAGGGATTTTCAGGGAAGTCTGCTGCCAAGGAGAGCGGCACCAGCCTGAAGCCAGGGCTGTCCCCCAGCCCTTTGTTCCTCGGGGTGGTCGGCTTCCTCCGCCCGGCGCGGCACAAAGAGCCTTTGGGAACTGGCCCAAAACTGAGGAGTGGCAAAATGCAGTTAGTTCCCCTGCTTTTGTAAAAGGCATGTCTGGATGCCAAGGGAAGTTTCCATATCCTGCTGCCTTGTGTTCTCTGGGGCTCGTCTGGGACCTGCTGTGCCTCCGAGTCCTCAGGCTGCGGCCGGAGTCTGGGAGCTTTGCTCCTTCCTTTGCACACGGGTGGAGAAGACAACGGTCAAGTGTTTTCAGCTTTTCTGACTGATTTGTGCTTGTTACAAAGCTGGCTGCCTGGGCCAGTTTTCTGACGTGGGCAGAGTGTCCTGGGGACGTTTGCTTTGCTTCTGCTGGGGCTGAGCTTGTTCTGGAGACAGAAGGCCTGGTCAGAAACTTGGGGAAGATTCTGAAAAGATGGCTCTGGGCTTGAGGATGCCCTCCAAGAAAGACCCAGTCTAGGGCAAGGGGGTGAGTGAGCTGCCTTGCTTAGGAAGCAAATGTAGTGCAGGGAAACACTAAATCCTGAAGACACTAGAGACAATTGTCTCCCTCTGTGTGTTTTGGCTTGAATAAATTGTGAATGCTGTCAGTAAATAACCTTTTTATCAGGCAAGATGGGTTCTTTGGTCCAGATCCTTTCCTTGTGGTTGATCTTGTGGTAAAAGGGTTTTGCCAACACTCAGGGCACAGTATTGGGACAAACCATAGCACAGGCTTTGTAAAAGGGAACTAAAGAAAAAGACCGGAGATACAGGTGATCAAATGACTGTTTATTGGGAATTACTGTCATGTGGAGAAACTTTTCACAGATTGGTGCAATTACCTGATATCAAGATGGTGTTTAAGCTGTAAAAACCATCTATAGTGGTACGATGGGCAGTGGATTATGAGGATGAAAGCAGGCTGTCATTAAAATCAATATGCAGTTACAGGAGGTGTTTTAATTTAAGTTTATGCAGCATGACAATTTGTATATAAAAGATTCCTACTTTGGAAAAATTTGGGGGTATGGCTTTTGTTAATTTTCTCTTAAGACTGTGCCTTTGGTGTGAGTTCATGTACTGGACCACTTAGGCTGTCTTCTACAAACACACCTTTCAGGCCACCCAGGCAGGGCTTGGATCCATCAGACTGCAGCAGCTGCAGGCAGCTATCATACTGGATCAGCCAAAGAGCATACTTAATCTTGCATGTGTGCCTAATATGAAAATAGCAGTAAGTGAAAATCTGCCATTTGTTTGACAAGAGCATCTCCCAGTCTGGGGAGCACTCCCCTCGATGGCCACGTCTCGTGCAGAAGAGAAGCCAGAGCAGGAAGAGAAACTCTGAAATGTGGTATGTGTTTGATATGAAAAGCATGTGAGGCTTTTTTTTCTGTTTTCTGGAGGGAATTAATATAATAGAGCTGCCACCTTTCATCAGTCAGATTTGGTGGCAGCTGAGCTCAGGGACGATAGCAGAGAGGAGGGCATGTGAAAGGTGTGGAGAGAACTGGAATTTGCATCGCAGAGGAAGGGATTTTTCTGTGCATCTCCAGGAGAAGTGAAGGGCTGTTCTTTGGTGTTTGCTTCTGTCAGAGACTCTGACAGATTTTGGGCTGGGCTGAGCCTGCTGGGGTGGGCACAGAAAGCATCTGGGTGTGCAGCAGACGTTGCTGCCAAAGAAAACCAAATCCTTTTTTTTTGGAGGGACTGTCAGGGTTATTTAGAGGTAGGTTTAAAATGCACTGCTGTTTTCCCTGCAGTGAGGAATACCTCTCTCTGAACTCTTCCCGGAGGATAGGCTACACTGCCGAGTAGGAGGGAAACATCCCAGCCTGAGCTCACATCTGAGTGTGTCTGAAACACAGTGGAGCTGACACATTTCAGCAATCTAAGGGGAACTCTAGTGCACAATTTGATATTCTATGTATTTAATGTCCTATATACAGTTTTACAACTTATATATTCTGATTTTTTTAATTGAAGACGTTTATGTACGGTGTCTAGCACACTAACATTTGCTCTTACTTGCTACAGCCATAATTTTGCTAGATACTGAGTGCCCCTGCTCCTGCTTGCCCAAGTCTTGACCTTACCACTATACAAGAACCTCCTGGGCAGGGATGAGTATCTGGAGGTCTCACAAGGGGCCATACAGGCAGAAGGCTCTCAGCAGCTCACCAGAGATTACATGTCCTCAGGTCCTGTCCCAGCAGGACATTTGTATAGGTTGTGCAGGGGATTTTGGATTTGGTCACTGCCCTGCTTGCCTCTGTGGAGCTCACAGCATTTGAACTGCTGCTCTGAGACAAATTTCTATTGAGGAGATTTTTATATTGGCTCAGTCTTGGCATCTCTAAGGCTCCTGGGATGGAGCTGCCACAGTTTGCTGTAGGCATAAACCTGCTGTTCTCCTAATGTCAGCCCCCAGGATTTTTGGCTGTGCTTGGCAGTGTGGTAGCTACCTGCAGCTCTCAGGACACATCAAGTCTCTTTCTGTCCCTTTACAAGAGTTTCTCTTACCCACAGAGCAGCAGAGCTCAGCCACCTCAAGAAAACACATGACTGATTTGAATTAAGAAGAAAGTGGAGAAAGCAAGTGCCTTGTTTTCTTCCTAAAGTTTTTTGGAAGATGTCTGAAACATTGGGACATTCCACCAGTGAGTGATATAATTAACAAGAGCTGAACTCAGCTCTTGTTGTCAGTGCATGCCTTCAGAAGGAGCTTGAACAATTCTGTTAAAACTGCACCACTGCCCATAGAGCTAAAGACAGAGAACTGGATCTGCCCACTTGTATGTGCCACAAGTTTCTGTCATTCCCTAAGACACATCCTGAGATCCTTGGCTTTTTTTAGGAAGCATTTACCTATGCCAGATCCCAAGATTTTCTTTCTAGAGGAGGTTGTCCAGGGAGAATCAGAATGAAAATTGGGTGCAGACCTGGGGATGTGTTTTCTCTCTCCCAAGAACTTTGAGTGATCTGATATGATGGGGAAAGGGTCTCTTTGTCGGCCTCAAACAGGATAACTGGTTGGCAGGTGGGGCTAAAGAAGGGAGAGAGGTGGGAGATAAAGGTTTTGGTGTGAGGGTGACTGGGTGGGGCTGTCTCACTCCAGATAGCAAACTCTGTTTTTTTTTTTTTTTTTTTTCCTTTTCCCCTCTTGCTACTTAATGACAGCATCTTAAACACTCTACAAGTGTTTTGGGGTATGGGCTGATTTTATGTATGCTATTGTAATCTGCACAGTGCCTGTCACAGAAGAGCTCAGATCCTGATAAATCCTGGGGCTCCCAGGGTGGATGTCCAAGATTTCCTCCTTTGGCTTGGGGACTATCAGACAGAAGGTGCTACCTGTTTTTTCACTGTTGAATCTCTTGTCCCTGAATTTTTGATTGTTCATTTGCCTGGAAAGTATAAAAATTAGAAGAGGCTTTGTTCCCTCCTCCCAGTGCAAAGCATCATCCACAAAGAGGTGAGCATTGCAACCATCCAATTTCCCACCCCTAAACCAAGCAGTTTTGACTAAGTATTTGCTTGGCATTCACACACTGAACAAGAAAATATCATGGTCTGTAAGCCTCTTGTTTGAGTGAATCACCTTGTGAGCAAGGGCCAGCCACTGGGTCTCAAACTGCAGCTGGCAATTCTCCTGATAGAAAATCTTATTTTAGTGAAAAACCTCAAACATAGGGATCTTTTTATTTGAAGCCTATCACTGTCTCATCATTCCACCCCCTGCAATTTTCAGCTGAGATAAGCCAAGTCTCTGGAGTGTATTGTGTTCAGAGTGACCTTCAGTGAACTGGCTCCATGACCTCGGTGCCATGCCTGAAGGAGATCTCTCTGCACCTGCCAATATAACCAGGAGTCTGCTATGCAGAGCAGAAGGTGTTGCTTCTTCGTGGACCTGGCAATTGGTTTGAAACCTCCTGTTCAGTCTAAATTTCAATCTGGCATTGAATGTGGTTTTTTGCCTGGTTTTCGAAATGGATGATATCCTTCAGTTTCTCATTTTGTCTGGTAGGCATTTTTGTATTGTGTACTTTTGCAAAGACTGGCTTTCTTATAGATTGCCCTTCTCTTGCTATCTCATCACTGCAGTTACTGCAGGCCTAGTCAGTATTTTTGATTCATGGTTGCATAAAAGAAAATATGTTATTCAGGACAGGACACTGGCAGAACTTGTGACATGATTTAGGAGCATTTGATGATCTCTTAGTTATTTAACCTGAAGAAAGTGTTAAGCCTGTCCTCCCACCACTGTACATGACATAAATGAAAAATTGGGGGGGAAAAGCAGCTAGAGACACTCTTCTGCAGATGGCTAACATACATGAAAAGGATTTTGTATTATGTATTTGCTCAATTTAGGTAAAGATAGCATTACTAGCAGGTAGTACCTGGCTGGCATTTACATCTGTCAAGCCTAAATGAGAGAAGGGTGTTTGTGAAGTTGAATGATTTAACATACCAGTCTTTTCTCAGCTGTCATCTATTTCAGGAATTTCAAATCTTTCTAAATTAAACTTTTCTCCTTCTTGTTTGGCTTCAGAGTGGGGGAAAATTTACTGAAATAAACAAGTAAGTAATTTTAGTAAAATCATACTGGAGGCAGGGGGGAAAAGGTGAGGGAGAATAGAGTAACTAACTCAATGAAATATTGACATGGATAAGCGAAAGAAGGAATAAAAGGGAGAGAGAACATGTGATTATTCAGCATCCCAAATGTGCAGCGTTAACAAAACTTTCATGTCAAGAGATGGTTAGCAATTGGCTTGGTATGTCAGGATTAAGAGCAATTGTTCAGCCTGCTGGGAAGCCTCACTGCTCAGGTGATGGAGCAAGAATTCCCTATTTATTCAGCAGCTCCTCTGTGAGCCAGGGATCCAGGTCCTAGTGTCAGGCTTGGGCAGGGAGACTGGCAAACTCTTTCTCCCAAGCCTGAAAGAGAATTTCCTCTAAAAGCTGATTCTGCATGGTGGAATCCAGGGTGAGTGCTGCCCTTGCACAGTTCCTTTTTCATGGGTCCCTTAGGAGGGAATGACAACTCACAGCCATTTGGAAGAATGTTCTCATGACTATTCCAGATGTTTCCCTCTCACATCGAGCTCTTACCAGTTTCCACTACTCTCTGCTTGTTTTCTCCTTTTCTTCTTCCCTTTTCTGCCTTGTCCTGGATTAGAACTTCCTCCGTGTCACAGCTGACTGGTGCTAGCACCGGTTCTCACTCCAGGGAAGCTGGAGGTACCTGGTGAGATAAGTCCTGCTGCTAAAAGCTGTGGGCAGTGAACATTAAATAGCAATTAGTGTGACCTGAGCTCTTTGCAGTGGCACAACACCAGGAAACTGGATAGCGTGCAATTCCTGCTGGTGGATTTACTGCAGTCACTTGGTGTGGGCAAGACAAGGATAGGAGTGAGTTGTTGGTGACTACTCGTATTTCCTCAAGGGCCTGGACTTTTCTTGAAGGTCTTTCTCAAGGCTAGACTCATCTGAGGAACTCCTGATAGCTTCTTGACAGCTCACCTGTCTGGTTTCTTATCTGCTGCTGAGCTGGGAATCCCAGGTGGGATTAAGCACCCTACAAGGCAGAGTCACCAAAATTCAAAGACATTGATTCACACTTGTGGATTGTGATGTGCTTTTCAGAGGTACAGGCCTTTGAAGAAGCAGCAACAATGAATTTTGAACTGTTTTCAAGGAATAGGTGAGAGAGGAACCATGCCAGTTTTAATCTGCAGCAGCTACGGTTTTACTGTTGGGTGCCAGACTAGCAGCTGGAGAATGCTGGGGAGCACGTTGAGCTTTGATGTTTCCAAATTGTGGTCCTGGGGGATTTCACTGTAACCAAAAATGTTTGAAGTGCTGGCCTCTTGCCACAGCTTAGGATGAGGAATGTTTCTGAAAACCTTCACAGATCTGTATGGAAGTGGAGTGCATTTTTCCCATGCAATCCCAGGCAGGACTGAGACGGATGTACTGTGGAATTGAATTACTGTCTTAGGACATCTCTAATTCACAACCCCAGGGCAACAGCAAAATACTAAGGACCAGATTTTCAGGATATAACTCTAACTGAATACCTCATTCTTATTATCTCAGGGAAAAGGAATATCCAGTAGTTCATATTTCTAAAGTGCAATATGATTTTCAATCCCTAGATTTTTATAAAGTGTAAAAGTGACACAAGTTCGGTTTGTGTATACACATCTCTGCATCTTTACATGCAAAAAGTACTGCAGAAAGCAATGTGTTTGTTGTTGTTGTTGTTGTTGTTTTGGGTTTTTTGTTTGTTTGTTTGTTTTAATAAGGCAATAGTGTCTCCTGTTAAGGTGGCTGTAAAGGTAAAATATGTAATGCAAACCATTAGGTTAGTTGTAATTAACATGACTCTAATTTTGGCCTGAAAGGAATTAGCGTAACAGCTGAGGGAAAAATAGGGGTCCTATTTCGTTGTTCTTCAGGGATGTTTAAAAATAAATTGCTCACTGATATCCATTAGGAAACTGTGAGTTCTGGAACTCACGAAATATTATCAGAGGAGGAACTTTGTCACCCATTGATGTTGGCATGTCTTTAATCAGTGAGGTTCAGTGGGACATTGCCCATATACTTTATAAAGAAGCCCTGTGAATGGAGAGCTTTTCCCCCTCTCCCTTCACAGCCCTTTACCATGCTTTTCCCTTCTCAGCTTCATTCCAGGTCTGTGCCTGCATTTGGCTTGCAGAGCTCTCACACCGGTCACTGAGAAGCTTTTCAGCCAAGAAACGGGTTAAAGAGCCAGTTTTGCAGCAGACAATTAGTCTCTTCTGGCAATATCCTAATTAATCCTGTTATTAGTCTTTGCCACTAATTGCTGTAGGAGAGGTCTGGCCCTGATAAACGCCACCCCGTTTGGCGCGGTGCCTCCAGCGCAGCCTGACCGGGGTTGTGGAGCGGCAGGCGCTCCGGATGGAATTCGTGCGCAGGAATTCGCCTCTGCGCCGCTCGGCCGGCCACCAGCGCGGCCGGCAGCCCGCAAGGAGTGATGTGGTGTGCAGCCCCTTCCCGGAGCTCTGGGCAATTGCGTTCGGGGGCCAGCACCACGCCGCGTGTGCTCAGTGATGCGTCCCCGTCTTCAGGTGCGTGATGTGCCCCCGCAGTCCGCTGTGGATAAAAGGCTTTAGATTAAAAGCCTTGATCACCTCCCGTTAATGCTTCACGCCAACAGGGCTTTTAAAAATTGTCTCGATGATAAAATGAGTGACCTTCAGATCCAAGGGTTTCAGAAGTGCCCTCCCATTAGATTGTTATTACCGGTTATAATGTCCTGCTATAAATTGGATACGTCTAGGTGTAACGCTGAGGCCGAGTTAATTCATTCTCCCCATTCCCCATCTCTCTGAATGAGACGTGTTTCTCGCGTTTCTCTTTGTGCTCACTGAACAACAGTTCACACCTTCACAGTTTCCTGCACTTCTCCCTGAATTTTGCTCCTCAGCATTTTTTAAGTTGTGTAGAGTGCTCCATCATCCGAGGAGCGTGCTTCAGTTTTCACGCTAAAAGCAGCTGCCAGCCTCGTGTAAGTGGCGTGGGGCGCTTCTGGCCCATCAGCCAGATGCAGTGTTTTCCCTGATGCGGCAGAAAATGGGAGAGCATTCTCTAAACAAGGGCAGGAGGGAGGAAGAGGACAAACAAGTGTAACAGTGCTTTTGTATTGCAAATTGCATGCCAAACAGGAACCTCTTGTTTTTCAGGAGCTAAGTGTCCTTGAATTGGCTGGTGCTCACCTCTCTTTGCTGAGCCCTTCCTGCTGAATCACACAACCTCACCTGGATGTGCTATGTGTACGATGCAGCAGGGAGGAACAATGCTGGGTTCAAGAGGGTCTCTGAAACTTTAATGAAATTTTTCTGAACTAAGCAGAGCACCAGGCAAGTCTGAAAACCCTGTTTGTTGCTTATGATATGGGAACATTTGGATGACTAGTTGTTATCAGTAATTTTAATAAGGTGCCCGTGAACAGTAACAGAATTGATACACAGAGAGAGAAAATCCTCCCAGAAATGGCTTTTCAGTCCAAGGGAGTGACTCTTCCACTCCTACTCACTGATTAACATGGGTTGGTCAGTGTGCTACAAACCAAGGGAGAGAAACTGCTCATGAGATGAGGCTGGCAGGGTTTGGTCCAGCTCGTGTATCCCATCTCTCTGCTGGCCTTTGCAGCTCACCTTTCTGCATTTACTGCTCAGCTTTATGGGTTTGCAGAATGATTTCTGGAGCTCTTTCAGATCAATACACAGTAGAGGTCCCTCTCTGGAGGGCATGTTCTGACATGATATTACCCTGTCATCGGTTCTTTTCTCAGTTTATAGCTTTCCTTAATATTTAAATGGGTTTCTTGCTGCAGTGCTTGTGCCCCGTTTACCCAAATAATCTATAACTCAATGACTTCTAAATCCACTTCACAAGTTGTTATATTCATTATAAATGAGTTGTAGTGCAACCTGCATCTCAAGTAGATATTCTCATCTGGAGGTCTGTGCTGAGATCCAGCCAGGAGCAGCGAATATATTAAACCCATAAAACCCCCAAGACATCCCATCCCATACCAAATGAGCTCTAACTACAGCCTTTATTCCTCCTTATCGCTTCTATTCGCCAGCCATTCAATGAGAATGGAATGTGGAAACACACAAACACACACACACACACACACCCCCACACCCCCCAGGCAGCTGTTCCTGCAGCCACAGCACCTCACGCAGCTTCTACCAAGGTTTTGCAAGTGGCTGGCACTTCTAGCAAGGCTGTGTGGAGGTGGCTGAGGCTGCAGAGCCCTGCAGTTACCTGTGAGAGCCCTAAGTGCTTGTGCAGGCAGGGCCCAACCCAGCAGCACTGGAGGGACCAGCATCCCATGCCTGGTCTCACTGATTTCAGTGGCACCAGGCTCCCTGGCTGCTTTTTCCCCGTTCAAGAGGCAGCTTCGTGTTGACTGGCCAAGGATCCAGACATGCCTCTGTGTCTTTGGGGGCTTTATTATTGTCACAGGCAGCTTTATCTGCACAAAGGCTTTGTCTGGTAGGGTCTTAGCTACTTTTTAATCTCAAATCCTGGCTGATTGCTGTGCTAAAGCCAGCTTCACTCCCAAAACACTGTTTATCTGAGAATCCTGCATAGATGTTGCTCTCAAGATTTAACTTCCTTTTTAACTCTGATTTTTATGTTGTTGTTGTGAGGTTTCTTTGTTTTTGTGGTTTTTTTTAATTTTTTTTGTTTGTTTGTTTTGGGGTTTTTTAAACCCCATGGAATAGTAGATTTAAAAGAGATTTTTAAAAGAGGAAATCTGGAATTTGGAAAAAACTCCATACGCCATTCTGACATTGAAAGCAGAAGAAATATTAGAACTTGGCAATATTCCTTTGCTTGTAAAATCTGATAGATTTAGATTTGACTGGTTTGCCTTGGATTGAGTAAGAATGTTAATAGTGTATGAAATTCAATGAGCTCTAATGCTATTTAAAAAGTCCTAATGAGAATGGTGCTTTTGTGTCAAATTCTATTGTTTTTTTATTTCCTTTTCTGCTTCCGTATTTGAAGAGCTCTAAAAATATTTTTAACAGCTAAGGAGGGAAATAGACTTTTGTCTGAAGGACCTGTGGGAGTAGAGGAGTCTGGGGGAAGGCAACGGAATTTATTTGGTTGGTAGCTTTAACTGTATAGATGTGTTCCCCTGTGAACCATTAAACTGGGGAGTTTGCTTGGCTTAAAGCTGGGACTAATTGGGATCTGAGTTTACTGACTGGCTTCCTTCTCTTTCCAATCAAGAGTCATTGTCTTGCCTGCCTGTTGAGACTTTTGTGTGATTTACGGGAAAGTATCAGCTTAAAGGACAAAGAATTGAGATTATCAGTTTGTACAATGATGGGTTTTTAAATGATCCTTAGATTAAATGCAATATTCCTGTCCATAACAAATAGTAAAATCTGTGCATTTTGGTTTTGGCTGGACACACAATTTCTCAAAAAAAAGAAATCCATGAGGGGGAAAAAAAACCCCTAAAATGGTATTTTTTTTATCTAAATAAAAATTAGTTTGTTGAACTGAACTGAAGCTTCTTGTTTTGAACATTATTAGATTGGGTCTGTCTGTGTCTTAAAATCACTGCCCACAGCACAGACTTGGCTCCTTTACTGGTCTTTCTGCTTTGACTGGGTTTTGTTCTTATAGAGGCATCATAGGAGATATGCTTGGTATGAAGCCCAACCCACAAAAAGCATAAGAGCAATGAATTCACAAACATCCACTTGTAGTAGGCATCAAGGACCATAAGCTGATGCAGTTGTGCCAAGTAGCCTTGAAGCAAGCTGTTTCTAACAACATTAAAATAAGATCTTTCATAGTTTAAATAATCTTTGAACTTAAATTCTGAAAAGAACTTCGATATTTAAGCTTCTTCTCCAGCCTGGAGAGGAAAACAAACATCCAGTGATCAGAATTTGCTGTGGAATATTAAATCTGATTTTATTGTTTTGTTTTAATACTACATATATAAGCAAAATTGATCAAGACCTGATGCTTCTGAGTTATATCTTATAGAATTTTATGTCTTTTTAAAAAACATTTTGAAACATTTCTGCTCCAAAAGCTTGACAGGTCCATGCACAGAAAGCCTTAGGACATGGAACTCCAAATACTGTTTCATTCATTCTCACTAGCCTCTTAAAACCAAGTGCTTATTTTATGCCAACAGACAGAAGAGCCTTTTTCTAACTGCAATAAATCTGGTGACAATTTACTTTTTATGAAGTCTTATGTAATGCACTGTTTATCTCCTGGATAGAATTTCTTTTTGACTTCTGACTTAGTTGGAAGCAGAAACAATTACTCCTGCAGCAGGGAATGCTGCTCCTTCTGCAAGTGCTCCCAGCCCTGTGTTTGCCTCTGCTGCTCTGTGTGGATGGGAGATAGCACTGGTCTCAAAAGCTTCTACACCAGCCAAAAGCTGGGGTTTAGGGTGGGTTTTGCTTGCTAGGTCTGGTGTGCAGATTTAGCCAAACCACCCAGAAATTCCAATTTGCACCTTCCCAAAGGCTGGGCTGGGTCCCAGGGCAAGCAGATGCTCTGGTTCAGCTGCAGCTGAAAACTTCACCTTGTGGCCCTGAAGATGTTTCCTCAGCCAAATCTCTCCTAGAATAAAGCAAAAATGTATCTGAGTCATGAGGCCTGACTGGTGCAGAACCCAGTCAGGTCACTGGTGGGACTGGAGTGCCCTCACCTGTTATCTCCAGAAGTGAAGGAAACTCAGCATCCTGCACGACCCAGCCATTAGAAATCCTCCTGTGACACTGCTCACAGCGACATGCAAAGTACCATCCATCAGCAAATAATCATTGCTAATTGTGTCCAATAATGGTTTCAAATCCATTGCTGTCGAACTATTGCACAACACGAAACACAGACACACTCGAGAGAAGGCAAGGAAGAGAGAAACTTTATTTTGGTTTTCACATTATATAGAGTTTTGGAAACGACCATCGATTGGAAGGTGAAGTTACATCTTTTCTAACTACACTGGTCAATGACAAAGTTTATTAAACCTTTCTCTTCTCAGGAGAAAGAATGAAAAACAAAAAGACAATTAGAAAAACGTGCTTATTTACAAAAAACAGTGTGAGAAACTCTATCACAAGAATGAAAACATCAGAAGGCTGAAAAAATGAGAGTGACACATTGCTTGTTTTCTCCTTTCAGGTGTTCTGCTCTGGTTTCCCAAAGCAGAAGTTGTAAAAAACCTTGCAAAAGGCAGATCTTGCAGTGTAGTGTCTCTTCCTCTTTGAAAAGGATAAAGTCCCATAAATCCTGCACAAGAGCTTGGTCTTTGCAATCATCTAGTCCAGGCTACAGACCTAAGAAACAACAAATAATCAGCTCAGGCTGTGGATGCCTCATCCCCAGAATTAATTGTTCAGGTTTTCATCATTATCTCTTGGCTCTTTTGCAGATATTTTTTTCCAAGTTCATTTAGGAGAAATCTAAAAAAAAAGCTTTCATTGCAGTATCAAATGTATTCCTGTATACATTACAAAACTACCTCTCTGTGTAGTTCAAGGATCTATCATTGTTCTATTAACTGTGTGACATCTGCATATTGGCACAGGTTTCACACCCTGGTTGCTCTCGAGGGACTATACCACTGTTCTATTGCTGGCACAGCCATTATTCCAGGGTAACTGGTGCACAAGGGCAGTGTTATATTAAGTGCAACATATGCTAGAAATCAGAAATGGAAATGCCTCATCATTGCAGTAAGAGCACTAAGCCAAGGCTTAGTTAGCAGCTGGGACTCAATATAAAAATAGTAAACCTGGGTGAGAAGGGCTCATAGGAGAGAAAAAAAAAAGGCAATAAAAGAAGCAGGAACTTCTAATTTTAATTTTCAATACCCACTGGGGAAAGCATTCTTGCACAGATTTTTCATCAACATAGAAACAATGAACCCCCAAAACAAGAGTGCTGAAATTGTCAGTGAAAAATCTCAAGGGTTTTGGCTGAATGCTCTTGTTTTCTTCTGAAGAAAACAAGAGCATTCAGCCCTTCTTTCTGGTTGTTAATTTCTGCCTTTCATCAAACCTCAAGTTCAAGCAAAAAAGGGAAAACTTCTGAAATGAAACTTTTACACCTTTTCAAGTTTTGTTTGTATTTTGTTTGTTGTTGTTCTCTTTTTTTCTGCCATAGTTGTTTGTAGAGCATTTTTTTTTTGGCTGGGTGAAAAGGGTAAATATATTCCAGAAGAATATCTTATAAATCTGTGTTACATCACGAAGGAAAACATCTTCACTAAAAAAAGTAAATGTATTCCAGAAGAATATCTTATAAATCGGCATCATATCACAAAGGAAAATATCTTCATTGGCCCTGAAATAACTCAGGAAACCTAGAGGCAGGGACCCAACTGCATTGCCACCAGACTGGATGTGGAGCAGGGGACTGGGGGCTCATGCCCCAGGAGGGCTCTGGCATAGTGAGCACAGCAGTAGCCTCCTTTGCTCTGTCGGGGGGCACCCAGCTTCATAACAGTTGGACTTGATGATATTAAAGGAGTTTTCCAACCTTAATGATTCCATGATTCCCAAATGACTCTATGAGCAGAGTGCTGTGTGCTGTACTGCTCCATCTGTGGCCCCTTTCTGTGGCTGGAATGGATGATCTGATGCTGATGGCCCATGTCAGGAAGAAGCAGCTCCAAAAACAGTTGTGGGCTAATCCTGGCCAGGTGTGGCTCTTTGTTTTGGAGTAGTCAGTAGGGCAGACTGGATGACCTTCTGACCTTAAATCCTCAAAAGATCCATGATGATCCTTTTGGGACTGTATGGAGAAGGCTGCAGACTGGCAAGGCTGAAGGTGTCTAGGAGGGAGCAGCCTGTGGGATGTTTTTTGGTAGACACCTTTGTAGAAAATTGTGGGTTTTATTAAACTGTTCAGTCAAGAAATCAAAGTAGGGCAGTGGTTCTTTGCTTGAGTTTTAGATGTTTCTTGAATCTCTATCCTTCTGTGCTTCTCAGATGTGCCCCCTCCTTTTCAACACTTGAATCTTCTCACACATCCTCTCCCAGAGCTTTGATGCTCTATGGGAAATACAACACATTTGAGGATCTGGCACTGTATACAAATGAACAGGAAAAAAAGGGAACTAGAATTCCCTATCAGGATCTACAGCTTCTATTTTTTTTTTGCCAAAATACTTTAAAAAAAAGTCTTTAGGGGAAAATTTGTCATTCACTGTAAAATTCTAATGAGTGGTAATGCCATTAACAGTTTCCACTTGAAATTCTGTTTCTGCCAGTCTGCTGGTTCTCTGTACACTGATATAAAAGGATATGCCATGGCTGGTGAGCAAACTCAGAAACCTGACTCTAGTGCTGGCCCTTTCCACTGGTCTCAGGAGTCCCTGGTGTTTTCATGTTGGGATATTCATCTGTCTGTTCATTCTAAAAACTCCAAATCTGATCAACAGTGCAACTTTTCTGATAGATTTGGAGGTGATACTTCACTGCTGCACCAGTTTGTAGGGCCAGACTTTATTGCTATAGCTGTTCTTGTGCAAATGGAATGGGCTGATGATATTGTTTGGTTTCTTTTCTTTCCTTGTGTCTTCAGCATTCACACTCTTTTCACAGCACTACTGCTTCTTCCAATACATATCTCACAAACAAAAAAAAAAGAA